>MU781993.1:8490-38357 GCA_026770625.1 Nicotiana glauca
CCACGTGCCATCCACCTCATCAAATATTAGTGCCACGTAGGATTAAATGTCTATCTTGGACCAACTTAACCAAAGAGGGGTATATTTGAATCAATAGTATTACGCGAGGGATAAATTTGAACCAATAATATTATGGTACGGTTATATTTGGACAGAAAGTATAACGAGGGATATATTTAAACCTTTTTATATAGTACAAGGATATATTTGGTCCTTGACTATATTCGAAATAAGATTACCCAGAAGGAAGAATTCTAGAGTCATCATTAGTCGAGGTGGGCCAAGAATGGGAAATACTCGTAGCCGGAGAGTCGACGGGAGTCGTGATCAAGATATTTGTATACGGCGAAATCAGAGGGTCCAATTTCTCCTAATTAAGGCATTTTTGGAAATCATCCCGAAACCTCAAGGCTGCGGTCGAGCTCCCTCCCTCGAGGTTCACTGGCACCTAACCTAACGACGATGCTGGGGATGGGGAGTTCCCAAGACATACAACTAGTACTGGACGAGCCTGGTGCTATCTAGCTATCCCACCCCGCTATCTTTGCAATTAATACTTTTTGTACTATGTTAGGATTCCCCTCCAATATAAAGAGGGTCTTTGACACTTTGTAAGGTTCTGTTGCTCCAACTACTTCACACGAAATATACAAGGACTCTTTCTCTTTTCTCTCTAACATACTCTCTCGATATTGTTGCTCTTATTTATTACCTTCATACTTGTTCTTCATTTATTGCTTATCATTGGCCATAAAGAGCCTCCTTAATTATCTCGTAACTGTTAGTCCCACACCGATTTCCCTAGATAGCTCGAGCTCGAGCCCTGGAATCGACCTCGAGACCCCAAATCAACAAGCTCAAGGCCCCAGATAGCTAGTCTATCGATTTGATTATAGCTCTCTCCTTAACTCTCTTTTGTCATCAACTCTCACATATTTAACATCAATTACTTAACAACTAGCATAAAACTAGATCACATATTTTTAGAGTCCCATCAACAAATTTTATTATTATTATTATTATTATTATTATTATTTTCACGATAAACAGTTTGGCACCAATCGTGGGGCTAAAAATAATAGTGATTATTTTCTTGCTGGTTTCATTACACAACACAAGTTATCTTTCACACTTTTTCTTGTCCAAGATCTTCAATTTCAGGTCAAAATGTCTGGCTCAGTAAACAGAGCTGAAAATGACAACCTTGAAAACTACAGAGAAAATGGTGTGGCTGTTCCAATTGTTGGTGTGCCACCGCAGAACCCCGAGAACGCACCTGGACCGATTCCAGCGGACGCGTGTTCGTGCGATGCACAGTAGGTTGATAAAACCTCATGCACCGATAGAAGCGTACATCAAGAAAACCCCAACCAGGGAAGAACGATAGGTTAGGCTCCATGTTATTTTTGAAATGTTGTAGGTACAACAGCTGGCTATTGCTCAACTGCAAAGCCACCCGAAAACTCCTAGCACAATAGCACGGGGAAAGGGTCCCCCGTCCGGATATGTAACGGAGAGATCGAGCAATAATGGATCGATAGCTGATCCTGCCATCGTAAAAATGCTCGAGGAACGCACTAAAAGGATTGATTCGGGCGAGAAAATGATAGCAGGCAACGACAAGAAGATCGAAACATACAACTCTAGGGACGACCAAATCCCCGACGCACCCCCGATCCTGAAAGGTGTAGATTTGAAGAAGCACGTGCAATGGCTATTCCCAGATGAAGCGGCTCCTAAATCCATTCCAAAGAAGTTCAGAATATCAGAACTCCCAAAGTACAACGGGACCTCAGATCCCAATGAACATGTTACTGCCACACGTGCGCAGTAAAGGGCAACGACATAAAAGATAACGAGATCGAGTCCGTCTTACTGAAGAAGTTTGGGGAAACTCTCTCGAAAGGGGCCATGATGTGGTACCACAAACTAGCTCCCAACTCCATAGATTCCTTTGCCATGATGGTAGACTCCTTCATAAAGGCACACGTCGGTGCCATCAAAGTAGCAACGAGGAAGTCTGACATGTTCAAGATCAAGTAGAGGGAGAATGAAATGCTGTAAGAGTTCGTGTCTCGCTTCTAAATGGAATGAATGGAACTACCACCGGTCTCCAATGATTGGGCAGTGCGAAGCTCAGTGGCTTCAAGGCAGCTGAAAGAGAATCTAATCGAATATCCCGCCGTGACCTGGTCAGATGTCCACAACCGATACCAATCAAAGATCAGGGTTGAGGATGACCACCTGGGAGCCCCCTCTGGCTTAGTATACCCAAGCAGGCTCTTAGAAAAGGAGCCAAAGCCAAACAAAGAAAGGTATCAGCCATAGACCAAAGACAGGAGGAACGCCTCGAGATGCAACCCGCCTCGAAACGATCGATCGATGAATTGAGGATAGAATCATGGGGGGCTCATCAACAGATCCGAGTTCGATAGAAATGTGGGGCCAACTGAGGCACCTTGCTTGTCAAAATACAACTTCAACGTTGATGTATCGGACATCGTGTTCGCCATCAGCAAAATCAGGGATGCCAAATGGCCCAGGCCTGTACAGACGGATCTTTCATAAAGGAACTATAACTTAGTATGCGAGTTTCACAACACGCACGGACACAAGACCGAGGATTGCCGACAACTCCGAGAGGAAGGGGCTCGGCTACTCGACAACGGTCACCTTCGAGAATTCCTCAGCGACCGAGCTAAAAATCAATCCTGAGAAAGTGAAACAACCAAAAAGAATAAAGTAGACGAACCGCAACATGTCATCCATACAATCTTTTAAGATACGCCCTCGGCTGTATTCAAATAAAGGACTACATCGCGTCCACCAAACGAATGCCAAAATCTAAAAACACCGATACCACTAAGGTATAATCATCTCCCCTTTTTATTTTTTATTTCACGATAACTTTTGTGCAGGCCCCCGACCAAAGTAGTCAAGATGCCGACCCAACTCGAAGACCTTAAGGTTTCAAAACGTCCATTGCACTCTTTTCCTTCGATCGAGTTTTTATCCCGAAGAGGGTTTTTCCGGCAAGGTTTTTAATGAGGCAACACCCACGTGCTACCTAAGGAAGACTCAACAAATATTCAACATTTCCTTTGCAATCAACCCCGAATACTGGAGGGCATCCCCTCTCCCTCCCGAGGGGCCCAATAGTAAGATGATGTATCGGGCCAAACGGTCGAACGAACCGTGCCTATATAGTCGGTCCCACGACAACGAAACAATGTATGCTTGTACCAAGCAATCAAAGAATACCTTTTGTCAAAGCATCTCGTACTCCAAAGGAAACTCAGCATTTTTGCCAAAATGATTCCTCCATAAAAAACATCCTGAATACTCGGAGACTGACGTCAATAATTCGGTATTCGTATGACCTCAAGGTCGAGACTCCAAACTTACAAGCCCTTAATGAGGTAGCACGGAAATCACAAAACATCTCAAAAAATGAAAAAACATCCCGAACACTCGAAGACTAGCATAAAAAACTCAAAAATACATGATCTCAGGATCGGAATCTCCAAAATCTTAAGCCCTCAATGAGGAAATATCAAGATCGCGAGTAACGGCTCCCGAGACAAAACAACCTCGATGACTTAGAGGCTATCGCCAATTGCCATCCATTAAAAAACCTAAGGCCATAAGACCTCGAGCGGGAAGACTCGGTCTTGTAAGACCTACATAAGGAAACAACAAAACTATCAGACCTCAAGCAAGGCATGAATCATACTTATACCAAGTATCAACAAAAACTGTAAGACCTCAAGCAAGGCATGAATCATACTTGTACCAAGTATCAACAAAACCGCTGTAAGACCTCAAGCAAGGCAATGAATCATACTTGTACGAAGTATCAACAAAACCGTAAGACCTCATGTTGATACCCAATTTTTCCCTAAGTATTTTTATACTCAAAATACTTCCAAAATAGCATATATAAGCACACCCAAGAGTTTTGACAATTTTTAAACCAATTTATTGCCTATTTTAATACAACAAAATCCAATAATTATTTCCAAAATTATCATTTTTGGTGAATAAATTATTTCATTCTCATATTTACACCAAAATATAATTAAGGTGATTTGTTTTGCATATTTTTATGAATTTATTTGGTATTTTAAAACTAAATTGCATATAATTGCAATCATAGCCTATTTTACGATTAATAGTATTTTATAATTGTAAAATTAGTCCAGTATTTTTTAATTAATATTTATGAATTTTTAAGGGGTTCATTGCTTTTGATTTCTCCCCAGAGTCATTTTCACTATTTTTATAAAATTAAACAAACGAATATTGGCTATTTAAATACTATCCCCATCTATTTCAATTTTAGCCTCAAATTAGGTCCAACCTCAGTCCCAAATTCCCAATCCAATTCCGTTTAAACCTAACCCGTGAACCAATTCTAAATAACCCGACCCAAACCCCTTTTTATCCTGGCCGTTGATCTCAGAGATCAACGACCCCTATTCATCCCTTCCTTTTTTAATCCACACAACTACCCTAATTCTCTAATTTCTCCTAACCCGCCGCCCTCAAATCCCCTCTCCTCTCTGATTCTATCTAAGACCTAAACCTAACCCTAGCCGCCTCCCTCCGGTTACCACCCAAAACTGCCTGAATCCATGGCTTCCAAGGCCATTAAAGGCCTGTACTTGCCTCCAATGGCTCCTGCATGCCTGTTATTTGAAGAATCGAGGCCAGACCTCGAAGTTCTTCACTCAGATCTTCACCTATTTAAAGATCCCGTCCATTTCCGGCCTTGCTCCGGTGGCTCTTGGTCTTTTGATCCTGATCGTGATATTCTCTGTCTTAGATCGTGACTTTTCCAGGCTTTCTCGCTTCTAGGGTTCTTCTAAAACCCTAGCCTCTCGAGGTTCTCCTAATTTCTCTAGATCTGTTCTAGATCTATGTTTATTTAAGGTTTTCAAACGATTTCTCAAAGTTTCTTTCAAAAGTTTGCTTCCAAACCTTTCATCTTCTCCGACTTAGGGTTTATCTGATTTTACATGCTCTACTGTGATTCTTATGTGTTTTCTTCTACCTTGTTCTTATGACTTCCCCTACTGTATTTTACACGAATTTTCTTTTATTATGTTTTCATGAAGTTTTCTGGGAAATACATGTTTAAGGTCTCAGTCCCTTTGAGTTTTCTGAACTTATTTCGTTAGTATTTTTTTGCCTGACTTGCTTGTTTTTGTCTCTAGACTCGATTAATGGTAAAAACCCTAGAATTTGGGGGTTTCATTCGAGTTTTGAGGCCACTTGTTACGTGCTTTGTGTGTTTCTCATCTCTAAACTTGCTTGGTTTCAAAACCCCTAATCTCTGAGTTCCTGAAGTTGTTTCATCTTTGTTTCAACTTTGTTTTTCCATGTGGTTCTGACTTTTTGCTAAAATCTATAAGACCTTGTTTACTTGATTCTTTAGCATGCTTATGATAGCTCCTTCACCCTATTACTAGATTAGCCTATACGACTATCGTGTTTCATCAGCACTACTGTTTCTCTTTGCCATGATTTAACCTCGCACGCCCAATGTTGTACGTTCTTTATATACACTGGTTGTCCCTCTAGAATTTTGGGACTGATTTCAGATTTCCTTGTGTAAGCATGATTGATTCTTTCCTTGTTTTATTTGAAAACTCTCTTTAACCTTTCGACTCCCCTATTTCTGACTTGGTTCATTAGTGATTTTGAATCCTTAATTCCCTGATTTACTATGTACTAATTGATTTACTTTGTTCTTGCCTTATTTACTTAACCGTGTGTTTCAAATTTTCTTTCCTTAATTACAACCCCTATGTATTTTCCCCTTTTTTGTATTCTATGAACAATATGTTTACTTGATCTCCTTCCTTATACAACTTCTGCCCTTTACCGTGCAAATTTGAACTCCTTAATTAAAGGATTTTCTGCTACTGATTGATACTAATTGATGCATGATTATTTTCTTACCTCTGTTCCCTGCCTGATTTCAAACTATAAATACCTGCTCCTTTCTTAACACACGACCAACACTCGAGTCTTTTTCTGAACTCACAATCACACGTATAAGTATACTCTTGCTATTTGTACTGTGGCCTGTTACAAGATTTCTGCTTTCTTTTTGAAACTGGCATGTCCTAGTTTTAATTCTATCCTCAATTCCAATGTGTTTACTTACCAGTTCTTATGTCCATTTTTGCTTTAATGTCTGAAGTATTTAATCTCTGTGCAATGTGCTTATATCCTGCTCACTTCTTGTAATGAATCCCATTCCTATATCCCCTTATGTGTTTTGAGCTATGGTTCAAAACATGGCAATATATCTGAAGTTATTGTCCATGGATATGAACTGGACCCTTTGGGCCCTAAGCTCTTTCAATCTCCCATCCCCATTCCCTTACTATGTGTGCTGAGTTAAAGCTTTGGCCTGACAGTATTCTAATTAGTGCCCAGGCCATGGCTTGAACTTCAATAGGTCCTTACTCTCCAATGTTTGGCCAACAAGTTTGGTCAGGGGTGTGCCAGCCTACCTCATGGTTAGGTATGACCACCATCCTGCCTTGGCACTCCCTACCCCTCTCTATTACACTTGCACTCATTCTTAGAACTTAAGTTCTGCCCCTCTCCTGTGAGCCTTGCCTTGGGACCCTTGAGTTCCCTCTGAACTTGGACACTTGAGGGTTGGCGCTTCCACACTGCACGATAACTCATTCTGATTAACATCTTGGGTGTAAGCACTGCCTGGGGTTCTTGAAACCCCTTGGATCTCTGAAACACCCCAGATAAGAGAAGGCCTTGGAAATCTGGATCTCGAAAGTGGCTCAATCTCATATTATTAGACACTAATTCTTAATTAGGCTGTTCGAATGTAGCTGATAATTACCGATGTACTTTTATTTCAGTTGTATTCTTATGGTCTGTAATAATTTGTATAAACTCATGGGAAATTAGTAAAAAGGGAGGGGGTTTACTTTTATGCACTAAGGGTAGAAAATATGCCTATAGGGATTTATTTATGATTTGTGCAACTTCACATGTAGAAAACATGTTTATAGGATGTAACATTTGATTTCTGCAACTAAGCATATAGATACCATGCCTATAGGGATTTGCATTTCTGCATATAATAACGTCATTAGGCAAACAATTAGACTTAACAACAAAATTGCATATAGATACCATGTCTATAGGGATTTTCATTTCTGCATATAATAACGTCATTAGGCAAGCAATTAGGCTTAACAACAAAATTTTATATAGATACCATGTCTACAACACTCCTGTTTAAAAGGTCCAAATCAGTTAACGCATAGAGATCATGCCTATAGGAGCTTTGAATCTGAGCCGTTTCATTCATTCAAATTAGCATTCACCTTTTGAAAATAGTAATTACTGAAGCTCGTAAAGTAACAGATCTTTTCTAAACGAATCTGCATTTTTCTGAAACTCATGAAACTCTTTTCCAATTAGTCTGCATGTCCTTTGAAGTTCATTTCTTTTCTGTTAAACCTTTTTAAAACAGTACATACTTTTTATGAAACTCCTTTTACTCTATAACTTTGCTTTATAATCCGTTTTTGTTTTAAAAATCAGTAGTTCCATCCAACACTTAGACTAAGGATTAATTAATCAATCAGATCAGTTAGACAACTGCATTCGAGTGAGCCTAATGCAAACTTCCCGTCTAAAAATATGTGTTGAACCAGTCCGCTTGTCGCTTTATTTAATTTAAGACAAAACCAGTACGTGCAAGACATGCTAAACTCTATGGCTTTATCTGATTTAAGGAGGCTTATTTGAGCCCTGTTTGATTATTTGCCTTCCCCTTTACTTGCATTATGTGTTTTGATTGCCACCTTAGTATTTTATCCTTTGAAAACTCCCAAAAGACCCCAAACCTCTCTCCCTTTAGGATTAGTAGTCCAAATGCCTCCGGGACTTATAAGATTGGGACGGGTACTAGCATGCAATAAGTAACGAGACATTCTGCGCTTTAATACCTTAAAAGGGTGGGAAAGGTAGAATATGGATATGATGACCACGCGATAACACCACGTGTATAAACGGTTACCGGGTGTTGTGTGGGGCGATCCATATTATTTATAAACGTAGGACCCCTCTCCCTTTACCTGTTTATTTTATTTCGAAAACTACTTTCTTCGTAAAATTTCAGCTTTTTTAACTTTGTTTTAGTTTCGAATCATTTGCAACTATTATTTATAATTCTTGCTTGTCTACTTGTGTTTGCTTGCTTAAAGTCACAATTGGAACCACACTAGTGGATCTTGAGGGGTGCCTAACACCTTCCCCTCGAGATAATTTCTAGCCCTTACCCAAACTCTGGTTCTTCATCTCAAATTCTTCCTTAAAGTGTCCTAATGCACAATAATCATTAGGTGGCGACTCTTCAAATCCATAAACCCAATTCCCAAATGGGAATATAGTTGTCTTCCCAACTATCGTAAACCCGATTTCGACTTAGAAAAAGGGGGCGTCGACACCTCAAAGGCATGAAAATTTTGTAAGACCCCAAAGGCATGAAAATTTTGTAAGACCTTACTACATGCATAAACTCGATCCCGAAGTTTAGCCTATATATCGAATTTGTAAGATCCATAAAAAGGCATACCCTTAATATAGACACCTAAACTATTACACTCGGGACCAAAAATGGCTCTGGACAAGCACAAATGAATACGGTCATACAGTTGTACCGGCCAAATTAACGTGACTCGGGGATGCCCGACCGTCACTACAAAATTACAGGCCATTAATTCGAATCTACTTCAAAAAGAACCTGTTAAATAGGCTACCCTCAACATAGGAAAAATAGCTTCGACCACGTAAGCTCCACATCATTGGCTTCGAGATACTCATCCTCCGAGCCAAACCTCACGAGGTGCTCGATCATCACCACGAAATGACTTGAAATTGAGGTTCTTCTCGAACCGACGACAGGTCAGACGAAAATTACTTCAAAAGTCCTTAACGAGAGGAAAATAAAGCCAATAAAAGGTTGATTCGACCCAAAGCGTAAGAGCCATTGGCGCCAGCTTACATAAAAGGTCGCATCGGCCCAAAACATAAGAGCCATTATCGCCAGTTCACACAAATCTGAAAACTTGAGGGTCAATTGAGCTCGAGTCATAACCCTATTCGGAGATGGAACCCACAATAGTTAACTATATATGCCTAAGAGCAAAGCATAAGAGCCATTGTTGCCAGCCTAATAAACCTCAGATCTATACATATAAAAGATCGTTTCGATCAAAGGCGTAAGATCCATTGTCGCCAGCCCATACAAACATAAAAACTTGAGGGTCAAATGATCTCGAGTCGAATCCCGACTCATAGAATAAACCCAAAATAGTTAAGAAAAAGCATAAGAGCTCAAATGCCAACTTATACTAAAGGTCACATCGATTGAGCGGGTAAGAGCCCCCGAGCCAGCCTAATGAGCCCCAGGGCCGTATCATAAATCTAAAGATTCCTACTAACTCAAAGGTCGAATTGACTTGGGTAAAATCTTGACAAACAGAAACACAGAATATACAAGTTGCGAGGTTTGCCCCTTATACATGCAAGTGATAAAATACAAGCTTCGTTTACAACATACTGTGAAAGCTATATACAGAAGAACAAATAAGGAAATAAACATCCCCATCGGGGACTATGGCCCGGCAGCCCCTTCCTCTCCATCTTTGGCATTGGACAGAAGGAACTTGGTATCATACTCCTCCCCCTTGGCTTGCTCAATCTCTTTCGAGAGATCAAAGCCCCTGGTATGAATTTCCTCGAGAGTTTCCCTTCGAGATTTGCATTTCGCATATTCCTTGCTACTGCTCGCATGATCGAGGGTTCTCCTCAATTCAGCTTTAGCAACAGCAGCGCTCTTCGAATAAGCCGCCACTTTCTGATTTGCCCTGGTGCTGCTCATCACAACCTCAGCTCGGACATTTACCACTTTGACTTTCGCCTTCGAGAGCTGGACGAGAGCCTTGCGATCATGTTCACTTGTGCAGACTCATTCGCACGAACGGTCCGGATTTGTACCTCAAGAGCGAAAACCATGGCTAGAGCACTCTCTTTGGCCGTAACTTGGGTATCTACATGCGCCCACAGCTCGTTAAACTCATGTTTGGCCCGACCAACTTCGCCCTAAACCCATTCCAGCTCCTCCGCATTGCTCTCCAACTGAAATATCGAAACATTAACCTACAAAGATGAAAAGGGGAGTGCAAGTCAGCATGAAATAGGGGATACCTATCTTTCGAGGCAGCTCTCGTGGCTCCTGCTCCGATCCGCTTTGTACCATTGGGAAACTAGCTCGCTTTCCTTTTTCGCACATTTCTCCCTATTCGAAGCTTCCTGCAGCTTGGCCTCACAATATAGTAGCTTGGACTTGAGCCTGTCAAAGGCTTGCGATAGAAAATTCAAGGAAAAGGAAGAGCTTAGGACCGGAATAATCTTACGACGATTATCAAAGCTTACCATAAAGTCGAGATGCTGAGCCTTACCAAAGACCGAGCTAATGGCTTATTGTCCCCCACGACACCTTTGGTAGGAAAACAAGGGGGCACCCGTGCTCCTCACCCTTCGAAATACCCTCAGTGGAAATGGGGAATGTTCTTTCAAAAATAGAGGTCTCCAAAGCTGGACGATTGGTCGAATCGCTTCATTTAAACCGCTGAGAAGGATTTACCCCACTGCAAGCCCCTTCACACCTTAGAGGCTCTTTCCGTTTAGCATCGATCCTCGATCCTAAGGTCGGCAATATCTCCTCCTCTCCCAGAGGGCACGACCTCATTTAGGAAAAAACTTTGATACCTGTGATGGCTAAGTTAGTACGTTGAAAATAAAAATACCATTTTCGCGATACAAGCCACTAGATGCCTACCATGATGCTTCGCCTCCCACCTCCCTTTGGACAGATCTCGCCACCCGTGCTTATCATAAATTGAGCAAGCTACCAGCTTACGATACCACTCGACCAAATCAACGACCTCGTTCGGAAACTAAGGAGTTGATACAAAAATGGAACAGAAAGATATCATTATGGAGCTTGCCTCCAAACAAAATGATGAAAATACAGGTGCGACACTTACATGTAAAGTTCCATTTCTCTGGAAAAGGTAGAAACTCTCCAAAAATGATATCGGTCATTTGAACTCAAACAAACCGATTCATACATGCATGGTCCTCGTCCTGTTTGCTGTTTAACGGTAAGATCCCGGGTGGTTCGATGCTACAGAGAAATCAAACCCCGATAGCACAATGGCCGATATAGCCTCACGAGATGGCTGAGGGTAAACTTAATCCTGACCTTATCGGCAAAATATCTTATCGTCTATATTATTTTCTAAAGGAAGTGGTGAGCTTGCACCAAGGTAACTCGATATCCCCGACAAAAATCAAGCACGACACGATCGAGGGGACCCGATGCAAAAGCATGCATGTATACACTCAAAAATCCCTTGACATAGGTCATGATGCTCTCCTCAAAGGAAGGTACTTTCAGTACCATACCTTTTCCTCATCCGCAATCTTTTCTAATCATTTCAAGGTTTTCCTCTCCCACTAATGAGATGAACCTCGACGAGTGATCCTGGTGACCTGGAACATTGGGAGGCCTCCTCAGCGTGATATATCTCCTCGAGTCAAGGCACCTCGAGGACCAGTCACTAGGCACCGGCGGTGTACCACCGACCGAATATGGAGCGTAGGTAGAATTCCCCTCTCCTTGGTGGTCGGACATCGACGTAGCAGTCATGGCTACGATAGAATAAGAAGGGAAAGATATAGATTTGGGCAAAGATTTTGAGTTGAAACAATGGGAGAACTAGCATAAAGCGCCAAGTTCTATGGAAGAAATAGTCCCTCAAAGTAGCAGAATCGCCATTGGAGAGACAAGTGAATGAATATATAAGGGCAAAGCAGAAGCTGCTCGCTTACCCAGAAGGCCAATTAATTCTGGTCGCGTTAACGTCATCCTCTCCTTGGGAAATGTAGTGGCAGAATCACCCCGAGGTCCCTTTACCAGATTGCGTGAATGTTACTACCCTATGAAATTTGAGAAGCAATGAGGCCCCGAGGGCTCCTTAATATCACTGACACCGGCCCTAAAGAAGTTGTTGATCTAACTTCAGGACGGGACCCGATTTAGGAGTCTAGATCGCTCCGAGTACAATTTTCGAAGAGCTAACATCAAAAGTCGAAGATTAACTCTGTGAGTGCAGCGAGGTAAAAAGAACGAAAAGATTGGAACAAGAAAAACCCCTTTTTTAGCATTGTCAAAAATATATTTACAAGAGACATCTTTACAAAATTCATTCCCCGAGGATTGCATACGAAAGAAAAAAGAGAGAAAGCAAAGCGACATAAGGCCTACTCTTCATCACCACTATCTTCGCCCTCATCTGGGGCAATCAAGAGCGCCAACTTTCTCTCCATCTCACGGGACTCCCCAAGATCAACTGACAGATCGACATATTTGGCCTCGATCTCCTCCAAGGTTTCTCTCCTTGCCTCCGCCTTAGCATGTTTAATAGTCTGAGCTAGTTTCTTCTCGGCCGCTATCGATACATCACGGGCTATTTGATGCACCATGTATGCGTTTGTCAGATAAGTAGCATCATTTCTTTTAATCTCGGACTTGGCCGCAATCAGTGCAGCAATCTCCTTGCGAACATCCTTGATAAGATCATGGGATGACGCCAACTCCGCAGTTACTACCTCGCTTTGTTTCCTCAGCTCGAGGATCTCCATGTTCAGTTGACCAATCTGCAAGTCATTTTGCTCGACCTGTAAAATAAAGGTAAATCAATCGGTGTCGAAATATGGGAGCAAAGGTCAGGTTCGTGCAAGGTAAAATACCTACACTACAAGATCAGCCTTTTAGCGGAGCGCTCTCTCTAAAGCAACCCGGAGCTCGCCTGATTCTTTCTCCTCTTGGGCAGGATGAACCTCCGACTCCCGCAGCATCGAGGTAAGCCTCTTACTCTCCTTTTCGTAGTATGAAAGCTCCTTACGGAGCCGGGAGAGGGCATGGTCATACATATCCTTACACACAGCATAGTGGAAGAATTAGAGAAATGAAGAGTGATGCCTGAGACTAAAAGAAATATACAAAAGATAGCTATCACCTGTTGCAAGAATCTCTCCGCCATCTTGAAGGTGCTAGGAACTTCAAGACTGATGTTATTGCAACTTCAAGACTGATGTTATTGCTAACATCATCAAAGATATTTCCAAGTGAGCCTCTCCCTTTGAGAGGAATCCCCGCTTTGGCGGTGTCTACATCCTGAGCATCCCTTATCTCCCATGATGAGAATCGAAGGCTCAAACTAAGATCACACATGTCGTAGAGGTTCTCGGTGGGCAACTCACCCCTGCAAAGCTCCAAGCTCAGATCCTTCGGGACCAGCTGCAGCGATCCCCTTATCAAAAAATGTATCGCGTTCGCCCGCAGGATCGGGAACCACATTAACATCCTCCTCGCATCTGTCCGTCCCCGATTCAGTGGCTTCCGGTCGAAGTACATGTGGGGCTCCCACATCTGACCTCAGCCTCTTCTCCAAATGGTATGTGCTCTCATCATCATTTCCGTCTCCGGTGTAGAGGCTTGTTTGGGAGGCTGAAGCGAAGATTTTAACGGTGGTTCGAGGCCTGCGTGATTTGGGTTTATTTGGTATAGAAGGGTCGGAAGCCTCCTTGACTTTCCTTTTATTACCCTTGGCATGCTCCAAAACTATTGTCTCTCCGCCAGGAGGCAGTCTCATCAACACATTCTCACCAAGGCCTGTGAGCGCATAACTTATCAGCACAAGAAGGTATAAAAAAAAGCATAAGGCTAAGACGTAGGCGGTAAGAGAAACTTTACCATGGTTCTTGGCCACCCACCGTGTCTTGGCCAGGTCGGTTCAATATAGGGCAAGATATGGAAACTTGTTATCCAACCTTTCAACCCACCCTGGCAGATCCGAGACCGCTTCAGGATACCAAGCGGCAGCTGCAGAAACTAAAAAGAGGTCATTGTTTTTGGAAGAACGGAAAGGAGATCACAAAATATGTCTGAAGTGAAAAATGCTTATGCTGCGTGTTCCACCTCTCCGGGAAAGGCATCCTCCCGGATGGAATGATGTTCGAGGTTTTAACCCAGACAAACCTACTCACCCATCCCCCATCTTTCTCCTCGTCGGTGCTCGAGAAAAACAATTTTTTGGATCAATGACGAAGCCTAATCAAGCCTCGATAGAACCAGGGGCTGTACATCATGATCAAATGATTGAGGGTGAAGGTCTCATCCCCAGCCTCATTGGTGAAGTAGCAGAGGATCAAGACTATCCTCCAAAAAGAGGGATGGATTTGACCGAATGTCACTTGATATTTATTACAAAAGTCGAGGATAACCGGATCTATGGATTTGACTGAGTGTCACCTGATATTTATCGCAAAAGTCGAGGATGACCGAATCTATCTCTGGGGGAGGGGGCCCAGAAATATCAGCTGGACCCAAGGTAAAAGGATAAGTATATACTTGTAGGAAATCGGTTTTGTAGTCCGTTAGGTGCCCGTCAGAATCGGGAATTTCCACCTCCACTATCTTTCTCCATCGGCAGTCCCTTTTTACTGTCCCTGCATCGCTCATGACACTGACGTATCAGGATACGTGCTTGGATCAGTCCGGTGTAGAAGGGGGTTTATCGGCGGTATAATCATTCTACATATCAAGATCGGGGGGAGTACATTGCCCTAGAGTTGGTATCACTTTTTCTTTCTCCTTAGACGATCGAGATGAAGAGGCAACTTCGTTCCGCCGAGGAACCGTCATGGAAGTTCTGGCCATTGTGATGGTAAAATTTTCTCTAATAAAGTAAGATGGAAGAGAGTAAAAGAAGATGGGTCTGGACTCGCGAATTTGAAGACGTTGGGAAAATAAGGATTATCAAATATTTGATATATTTATAGGAACCGCATGGGCAGCAGAAAGGACGAGCCAATAGCGGTTCGTGGGTTCCTCGATAGTCGCATTTGACAGCGACCCTTGCACGATTTTTTGGGGCATGGCATTTAATACTCTTATAGGCTGACATCATGGCGATGATGCCCTCAGAATGGATGCTCAAAATCGTTTCCTATTGCTTCGTTTTAGGAAATGCGGAGACATCTGTATATGGAAAAATTGGAGGGTCCAATATTTAAGGCATTTTAGGAAATCATCCCGAGACCTCGAGGCTGCAGTCAAGCTTCCTCCCTCGAGGTTCGTTGACGCCCGACCTAATGACAAAGCTGGGGATGGGGAGTACCCAAGGCATATAGCTAGTACTGGCAGAGCCTGGTGCTATCTAGCTATCCCATCCCCCTATCTTTGTAATTAATCTTTTTTGTACTATGTTAGGATTCCGCTCATATATAAAAGGGGTCTTTGACACTTTGTAAGGTTTTTTTTCTCCAACTACTCCACACGAAATATACAAGAACTCTCTCTCTTTTCTCTCTAACGTACTCTCTCGACATTGCTCTTATTTATTATCTTCATACTTGTTGTTCATTTATTGCTTATCATTGGCCATAAAGAGCCTCCCTTAATTATCTTGTAACTGTTAGCCCTGCCATGATTGCCCATTATAGCTCGAGCTCGAGCATCAAAATTGACCTCGAGGCCCCAAATCGACAAGCTCGAGGCCCTGGATAGCTAACCTATCGGTTTGATTATAGCACTCTCCTTAACTCTCTTTTGTCATCAAGTCTCACATATCTAGCATCAACTGCTTAACAACTAGAATAAAATTAGATCACGTATTTTTAGAGTCCCATCAACAAATTTAATTGTTATTACCATTTTTACAGTAAACAATGTCGACAATGGTCGAGGTCGAGCATCACTGATGAAGCTGTAATGGCTAGTTTTTGAAATAAGACATTAAAGAAAATGTTCTAGTGAATATTCTCTGCAGTTTGGACTATTATATTTTGTTAGAAATATATCTCATATATATAGAAAGAGGGGCCAATAATGTGGGACACGTGAGATTCATCTGTAAGAATAAACTTTTGACTAAATATTCTGTCTCTTACTAAGAAACAGGCAGGACCATTTCATCAAGATTCTTGTCCAAATTATTCCTTACTTTCCATCAGATACGAGAATAATTCGAACATTCAAGGATTTGTCTGTCACTCATCATTGTCGCGAGGGACAACCACCTAGTTCATTCTTTATTGGGTGAATCACTCCTTCTATGTACTCAAATGTCATTTATTGCTACTCATTATTATTAAATGCTCTATTGTTGTTCACACTATTTGGAATAATAATTGCATATCAGTATAATATCTCTCCCCGGATCTGTCCAATATTGACCATGTTCGGAATTCACATATAGAAATATTATTGTTAACTAGGTTTAAACTCTTATCTCGTAATTCAATTATTTAAACCAAGAATTATATTTTTGGGTCAAAGAATTTGGAGCCGTATGTGGGGATTTCTTAGTTAAATTTTTAGTTTCTTCTAGATCTATCACTAACGTAAAAAAAACAAAAGCAAGAACAAGATCTCATTTCTTTGTGTTCACAAATCCCAATATGGCAGGTAACATGGAAGAAAGGACGAGAATAATAAGTGACCTCCCAACCAACTTCATGAACGTTATCAATGAAAGCTGTGAAACAACAGATGGAGACACAAGGCCTAATGCCTCCCCTAGAAGAGATGGATCACCTCCTCCTCTCTGCAGCATCACAAAATCTCTCAGTAAGGGAGCCTCCACATCTTTTGCGGAAGAGACACCCCCAGCTATAAAAAAACTCCTTGAGGCATGGCTAAATAACACACTCACCAGCATCCTCCATAAGCCCGCTCGGAACACGGCTACAAAAAATGCAAGAACTTGCATCATACAACTAACGGATGAGGAGCACAACCAACTCCCTCCTCCTCCAACGACAGGTATTACTCACAATGTCGTTAATTGTCACGACCCAAAATCCATTAAGAGTCGTGATGGCGTCGGACACCATTGTCATGCAAGCCAACACTAAATAACTAGTAATTTCTCATTTTACATATTTCTGAATTCACTTCTTTTATAAATTTAAACAATAAAGAATAAATTCCACTAAATAAATAATGATATCCTTAACAATTTCAAAATACTATCTACTCCCATTGACATCCCAGAACCCGGTGTCACAAGTGCATGAGCAACTACTAAGAAATCGAATAAAGTACGATAAGTGTCCGAAATACAAATTGGACAGAAAGTAAATATAATACGCTGAAAGAGACTATACTGGCTGTGGGTCGCCTCGAGAAATGTAGCTTACCTAGTCCTCGTATCATCCATGCCGCTATGCCCAGTAGGCCACTAGGAATACATGTGCCTGTGCAATAAAAATACACAACAAGTGTAGCATGAGTACTAAAATAACGTGTACCCAGTAAGTATCCCGTCTAATCTCGAAGAAGTAGAGACGAGAAGTTGACTTTGACACTTACTAGTGGTCTAATAATACGTCCATAATATAATAAATCGAGGATTTTTATAACACGATTATAATTCAATAGAATGAAGCAAGTAAATAATTCTTTCTTTTATAGGAAATGTCACACCTCCTTTTTACCTACACCCCCGGAAGAAGTGTATAAAATAAAGGGAGTTTTTTCAATTAAAGGACAATCGAAACGGGATTTATTTATTAAAAGATTCAGAGTAGCCACTTGGGAGATTTATGGTGTCCCAAGTCACCGGTTTAAAATCCCGAATTGAGGAAAAGAATGACTCTATTTAACAATCCGTGAACCAGAAATTTGGGTAAGGAATTCTGTTAACCCGGGAGAAGGAGTTAGGCATTCCTAGGTTCCGTGGTTCTAGCACGGCCGCTCAACTGTCATATTCGGTTTATTTATCTAATTTTAATACATTTTGAACCTATGTGCAAATTTTAGCTTTTAACCGCTTTTATTCAATTTTTAAAAAATGTTGAACGTCGTTTAAAACATGGCTTTGGATCGCGTCACATGAAATGCACCCGCAATCCCAAACATATTTTATTCAACGCTTTGGGATTTGGATTTGGATTTGGGTCACATGAAATGTACACCCGAGTTTAAGGAGGTAAAATTATAAAATGACGTGCCTAAAAGCAACTAACGCATTATTAACTTTGTGAGGGCCATAGAAATTAGCTAAATGGTGCACCTCAAGTTCTAAATATTTTAAAAGCATAATTAAGAGGGCCACGCAATTTTTCAATTTTGTTTGGCGCGGCGCACCTCAATTTATTTTAAAAGGACATCCTAAAGATGAACTGCTATTAACTATTAAGATTTGTCTTTATCCTGAAAACCTAACTTGTTAACATTGTGAATTAACCAACATCCGGGTATTCAAGGAAATTCGGGCCCCGAGCTCAAGTCCAAACTCGAACAAGAATAATCCCCATTATTGAAGAAACCCTTAGTTCGAGCCTGCTACTTAACTCAAAAAACCCAAAACTTACTATTTAATTATTAATGGGCCAGTTACTATTGCAATTCATGAGCTCAAAGGAGCTCAATCCACACGAGATGCGTACATGACAGAGACCGTCCAATAGGTATTGCTACTGGGCTGGAGACAGGCCCAAATCGAACAAAGAGCACCCCAAGATTGAACACCAATTTTTCGATTCTTTTTATTAAACAAACAGGGATATAACTGCCTATAACTTGAATTTTACGAAAAATTACGCCCACGCAGAAACATGTAATATGAATTATATTGGAGAAATGAACGGAATATTAAAGATGGCATTCAACTACACTATACAGGGGTTCCAAACCAACAAATCATTTAGCCATTGCATTGTACTGGGAAAACTCAAAACAAACGACATAGTCAACTTGAGTGTGAAATGGAGCAGGATATACTAATCCTAAGTCAACACACATCTAATTAAAAAAAGAACTTAAATCAGGAAAACTTTATATGATTACCAATGTGCCGAAAAGATCCCACTCTTAATCATCCTTACCATTTCAAACATCTAATAGAATAAGACAAAGCTAGACTTCAACTTCTCAGCACATGCTTTTACTACAGTAGTGTTGTGATTAACAAATATTCTAACAAACATGACAATAGAACCTAAGAGTCTAAACAAACATGAATCAATATACACCACATGATAGCCCTATTACAGTATCAATACAAACTCCAAACATACTAGAAAAAGGAATAGATAACATCAGAATATTTATTTCCTTCAGAAAACACAACACAAGCCATGGTTTACATGCTTAAGGTCAAAGATGTGTACCTGGAAATGAAAGGGAAAGGAAAGTGAGGTTCAGCAGAAATAAGGGAAAGACCAACAGCAATATAGCTAACCAAACCTAGCTTCCAGACCAAAAGATCGCACAAATAATCTCAGAAAATGATGAACACTCGAGCAAAATAGCTAAACTTTTAAATATAACTCTCTTATCAACCGGTTCGACCCATTTTTCACTTAAGCGAAGGATGAAATCAATGAAGAATCAATGGAACGGTACAACTCTCTTCTTTCTTTCTCTTCTTAGGGTCTGAATGTCTAGCTTAGTAAAACTTTCTTAAACTTAATGTATTCCCAAAATTCCTCTCAATTCAATCTCTAAGCCCCCTTTTCACTGTGTGCCACCTCTGTATTTATACCCAAACTCCACCCCTTTCCAGCCCTTAAGATCACTTAACCAATTAAGAAAATAAATTTCCCATCACTCTCTGATTTTCCCACTTCTAAAGACACTAAAACAGAGTGCCAGTTTCCACTATTGATCCCCTTTCCCATTAGTTAATTCAACTGGTATGGCAGCCTATATTTTAATCCAGGCGTGCCCTGACAATCCAGTGTTGGCATACCACTTAGTTCCAATTTTCAAATCAACCCTAAAAACCTTATTAACATTCTGAAAGTTCGAAGTATTCGCAAATTAAAGATATTCAAATTCTTACACAAATAAAAATCTATCGATAGTCTGCTTAATAGTTCTTAATACTAAAACCGAAACAAATTCATCTTTTAATGAAACTCTACATGAATTAGTTTAAGAACTAATATTGAGCGAGTTTAAACTATTGGTCAAACCAAATGAAATCAACAAACAGTCTGTACATTTGAAGAATCATAAAACAAACTGACCAAACAAAGAAAAACAAAAATAAAAAGAAAGGAGTAGAAGAAGAACAGAATGGAACAAAAATAAATAAAATAAACGAAAAGTGGAACAGAATACCTAATGAATACCTCAGATTGTGAAGAAATGTGACTTGAAGCTTCAAACCTTCGGATTTTCGGTCAAATTTGATATTTATCGTATGTTCTCCTAGAGAACAAACGATTAATATCACATTCGACCTAAATCAACCGCAGAAATTTGATTTGGATTTTTGAGGTTTTAGGGTTGGACATTTAATCTAATAGCCGAGGGGTTCCAGGATGATTTGAAGGATAAGGGTTAGGGATTCGTGGTGAGAGAGGTTTGGTGGTCATTTGTTATTAATTTGGGGCTGAGGGGAAGTGGCTCCGCCACCGGAGAAAAAGGGAGAAAGGTGGCGGCTACTAGGGTTCCGAGGTTTCAATCTAGTATTCGAGGAGTTCGGCTAGGATTCGAAGGAAACTGATGGTGGATCGGAGTTGAGGAAGTTATGGTGGACCTACGGTGTAATTTTGGAGGTGTTTGGCCACCGTCCACCGCCGTAAGCAATTTCTGGCGGGCGGAAGGCAACGATGTAAGGCGGTGGATTCATGCCTGTCTCTGAGTTGTTAGAGATGAGGGAGGGTGGGGTTTGGCTTGGAGGGCGGGGTCTATTTGGAAACTTATATACGGGAGGGATGGATGAATCTAGGCCGTTAGATCAACTGAGATCAACGGCCTGGATCGACCACTTAAGAAGAACGGTGTCGTTTAGACATTCCAGAGGCTGGGTCGGTCTCGTTTGAACGGGTCGGGAGATGGGTAAACGGGTGATGAGGAGGATCGTGGACCGTTGGATGGGTAAGGAAATAATGGTTGAGATTGATTGACGGGAAACGACGTACTATTCTCACCATACTACGTCGTTTCGATCGTCCCTTGGACTGAAGGTCTGGACCAGGTATAAGGGCGGGTTTGGGCTGGTTTTAATCGGGTTTGGAGTGTTTGGTTTGGGCCTTTTGAATTAAAATTGTTTTTTGGCCCAATCTGATTCCCTCTTAATTATTTTCTCTCTTCTTTTTTTTCTTTTTAATTTTCTTCCTAATAAAAATACAAACCTAAATTTAATTTTGACCAAATTATTCTAAATGTTAATTAACTCTAAATAATAACTATCACAAATAATTAGATAACAAATCACACAATTAAACATTAAAAATGCAAATTGCATTATTTTTAATGTTTTTCTTCATTTTATAAGCAATTTACTACTTAACTTAAAATTGTACAATTAATTCCTAAAATGCAAATGCAACCTATTTTTTTATTTTCTTATTAATTGGTCAAATAAACATACACACACAAAAAAATAAAAACAATAACTGAAAATCACGAAAATTCACAAAATTGCACATAAAGAAAAATTATTTTATTTTGAATTTTATGGGAATAATTCATATAGGCAAAAATCACGTGCTCACAGCTGCCCCTTTTTGTCAGGAAACACGAAGAGTTTTTGTGCAAAGATAAAGTGAGCGGATACGAGCGATTTTTTCCCGTTTGAATATTCCGTGTGAAGCATTTTTCAAAAGATTTTGATCGAACCTCTGCTTCAAAAGGTCTCCTACATATCCTTGGCTATAAAGGAATCAGGTCAATGTAGTTCCGGAAGATTTGGTAGCTGGGACTACCATGAAGCTGTGATTTACTGTTACTACTGCTGCTGCTACTATTGCTTACTGACCTCTTTATTACACCATGACAAAATTAAGAAGCTAGACTAAGCTATAATCTATGCATTACAAAAATTTATTTTCAAACTTGTTCTTGAGACTGTTGTTGCCTTGTTGACTTGTATTTCCTCCGAGGTTTCCTTGTTGTTGTCTTGCATCAAACTCCTGAGATGTTTTCCTCTCGTGAGGCGAGTACCTGATTGTTGATTCTGAACTGCTTCTTCTCTTCCTATGAAACTTGACTTGTTTTCTTTTTGAAAACTTGAATCGTCTTCTTCCGACCATTATTGCCTTCCCTTGGTTTTCCAAACGGGCTCCTCTGTTCTCCAGGCGGGCTCCTGACTTCAAAACTTGATTTTATTTTCTCTGTTCTCCTGGTGGGCTCCTGACTTCAAAGCTTTAAAAGGTACGCCTCTGTTCTCCAGGCGGGCTCCTGACTTCAAAACTTTAAAAGGTACGCCTCTGTTCTTCAGGCGGGCTCCTAACTTCAACACTTAAAAAGTACGCCTCTATTCTCCAGGCGGGCTCCTGACTTCAACACTTTAAAATGTACACCTCTGTTCTCCAAGAGGGCTCCTGACTTCAAAACTTTAAAATGTACACCTCTATTCTTTAGGCGGGCTCCAGACTTCAAAACTATCTTCAACAAAACAAAGAAAATTTTCTGCCCCAGTTTGGTGACTGTTTGGCACTTGCTCCCTTTTCGCGGAAATTTTTCTCTGATATCCACAACACTTCTTGCCCCTGTTTCAAACACAAAGAAAAAATTGGCCAGTTTAGGGTGTGGTGATTGGATGTGATACTCCTACTGGGGATGGTTTTTTTTTCTTCACCCCTTTCCATGCTCTGCTTCATCTGACTGCCTTGAACTTGGTTGAAAACTTCCGACCTTCTGACTACTCCTGTCGACACCCCCTTGTTTTCCAGAACCGGGTTCGGAATCGGGTATACGACATTTGGGAGGACAACTCTATTCCCTTGCGAGAATTGGATTTTTTGTTTTGAGTTTGAAGAGTCGGCACCTAATGCTTAAGTGCATTAGGACACTAAGAGTTTTTTTTAGTTGGAAAACCAGAGTTCGGGTAAGGGTTAGAAATTATCTCGAGGGGAAGGTGTTAGACACCCCTCAAGATCCACTAGTGTGGTTCCCGGTCATGTTACAATTGTGACTTTAAGTGCAAACAACAAGTAAACGAGCAAGAATTACAAATACGAGGGGGCTTTCATATAATAGTTGCAAATAATTTGAAATTAAAATGAAGTTAAATAAGCTGAAATTTGAGAAGAAAGTAGTTTTAAAATTCAGAATAAACGAGTGAAGAGTGGGAAAAATTTCACATAATTATTGGAAGTAATTAAAGTTAAAAAGCAGCTAAAGAAGCTGAAATTTGAGAAAAGCAGTTTTCGAAATAAAAATAAACAGGTAAAGGGAGAGGGGTCTTATGTTTATAAATAATATGGATCAACCCACACAACACCCGGTAACCATTTATACACGTGGTGTTATCGCGTGGTCATCATATCCATATCTACCCTTCCCACCCCGTTAAGGTATTAAAGCGTGGAATGTCTCGTTACTTATTGCATGCTAGTACCCGTCCCAATCCTATCAGTCCCGGAGGCATTTGACCACTAGTCCTAAAGGGAGAGGGGTTTGGGGCCTTTTGAGAGTTTTCAAAAGACAAAATACTAAGGCGTCAATCAAAACACATAATGCAAGTAAAGGGGAAAGCAAATAAGCAAGTAGGGCTTAAATAAGCCTCCTAAAATCAGATAAAGCCACAGAGTTTAACATGTCTTGCACATACTGGTTTAGTCTTAAATTAAATTAAAGCGATAAGCGGACTGGTTCAACACATATTTTTAGACAGGAAGTCTGCATTAGGCTCACTCGAATGCAGTTGTCTAAGACTGATTTAGTTGATTAGTTAACCCTTTGTCTATGTGTTGGATAAAACTACTGATTTTTTAAAACACAAGCTGATTTTTAAGAAAAATTACAGAGTAAAAATAGGTTTCAGAAAAGGGTACTGGTTTGTTACAAAAGTGGTTTAACAACTAAAACGAGTTTCAGGAGGCAGATTGGTTAGGAAAAGGAGTTGCCAATTTTTAATAAAAGAACTGAGTTGCAGGCTGATTAGAAGAGATTTGTCAGATTAATATAAAGAAATGACTCTAGGCAGATTTGAAAAAAAAAGTTTACCAGAGTCAACGAGAGAGTAAGTTTCAGAAAGAATACACTGATCTGATTATGAGAAAAAGTTTTAAGAGTTTAGAAAGGGTGTAAGAAGTCGTTTGTTTTAGTAAAATCAATACTGTTTTAAACAAGTGAGACAACCTTGGTTCAAAATCCCTATAGGCATGCTTTCTATACGCTATTAATTCTTGATACCTCTTCAAACACTAATAGAAGCCTTATAAACAATGATATCTGTATATGCTATATTATTATTAAACCTAACTGTTTGCCTAATGACATTACTATATGCAAAGATGCAAACCCCTATAGGTATGGTATCTATATGCATGGTTGCAGAATTCAGAAGTTAAAGTCTATAGGCATGCTTTCTACATGTGAAACTGCACAAATTAGAAATAAAATCCTATATGCACGTTTTCTACCTTTTGTGCATAAAGTAAACCCCCTCCCCTTTTTCATTAAATCCCCATGAGTTTATACAAATCATTACAGACCAGTAGAACAAGATTAAGATTAAAAGTATATCAGAAGCTATCAGCTACATCCGAGCAGCCTAATTCAGACTTAGTGTCTAATAATATGATATTGAACCACTTCTGAGATCAAGATTTCTAAAGCCTTCTCTTATATAGGGTGTTTCAGATATCCAAGGAGTTTCAGGAACCCCGGGCAGTGCTTACACCCAAGATGTTAATTAGAAACTGAATTAAAGTGCAGTGTAGAAGAGCCAGCCCTCAAGTGTCCAAGTTCAGAGGGAGCTCATGGGTCCTAAGGCAAGGCTCATAAGAGGGGGGCAGAACCTAAGTTCTAAGAGTGAGTGCAAGTGCAATATAGAGGGAGTTAGGGGATGCCTAGGCAGGCTGGTGGTCATACCTAACCCTGAGGTAGGCTGGCACAGCCCTGACCAAGCCTGTTCAGCCAGCAAATAAGAGCACAGACCTATTGAAGGTCAGACTATGGTTTATATAGTGATTAGGACACTGCCAGACCAAGGTCTTAAGCTCAGGATACATATAAAGGGGAAAGGGGAATGGGAATTGAAAGAGTTTAGGACTCAGGGAGTCCAGTCCATATACATGAACAACAATGTCAAGTGTTGGAATGTTTATGAACCATAACTCAACATACAAAAGGAATTGGGGGATAGGGATTCATGTAGGAGCATAGCAAAGAAACAAACCAACTTGCAAAAAAAATTACATTATGGGAGCAGTAAGCCAAACAAAGAATGGACTGAAGAATAAACACATAAGGGAATGGAAGAAATTAAACAATAGTAACATACCAGTTGCAGAAGAAGCAAGCAAAGAAAAGCAGGATACTTTCAAGCCAAGCCACAATCAAAAGAACCTTTATGCTTGTGAGTTCAGAGAACTTGAATGCTTAAAAATATAAGTGAATTTGAGAGTAAGAAGTAATGACTTGTTTATGTGTTCGTACTCCTTTTGAAGGGTAAGAAGTACATATATTTATAGTTTTTGAAAACGAGTAAAAAGTGAGGTAATAAGCCACAAACATGGAAAAAATCACTAATCAAATTCAATTACACCAGTAATTGCCCTTAATTAAGGGGTCACTTGTTAACGGGCAGTGATAGGTTTAAAAATAAGGAAAGAAATCAATTTAAGAGGCCGATTGGTTATTGCCATAAAAGGAGTAGTAAAACAATACAGGAAGTGATTAAGTCCAAGTACAGGAACATACTTATTTTGAGAAAGGATTCAGTAAGGCAAAATAAAGAAAGAAATCAATTAACCCTTAACAGGCGAAGGAAATCAGAATTTCACAAGGAAAAGTTTTTTGAAAATCAGTCACGAGTTTGAAAATCAATCACAAAAGGGCCTCTGTATATAAATGAGGTGCACAAGTAGTAGGCATGTGAGGCCATGCTATGGCAAGAGGAAATAACATACAGTAATAGCACATAATTAATAGATAGCAAGCACTCATAGCATGATAGTCACGTATGTCAAATTTCATTGGCTTAGTAATAGAGAAAAAGATCAGAAGCATGCAAAAGTCAAGTGAGAACATTTCTGAAAACATAGGCAAGTCTGACAAGTAGCAAGAACGCAGATTCAAAGGAAATCACACAAGGAAAAGGGATGATGAAACAAAGGAATTTCAAATCAAGTCGGGCAATTTCAAACAAATGCAATGCACTAGCCACTTCTGGAACTCGCATAAACTCCAAAGAAATTAGGGTTTTCAACACTTAAAAGATGATAAACAAATAAAACAAACAAAAATAGTTTCATATTCTCAAACAAATCCCAAAAATTAAGGTTTTCAAAACCTAAAGATGATAAGCAAATGAATCGAACAAAATATTAGCAAACAGACTCAGAAACCCTAATTTGAAATCAAAAGATTTTTGAAAAGGAAATTTGGGGAGAACACTTGAAATGTTAAATGCAGCACAGATCTAGCATAGATAAACGGAAAAGAACCTCGAATAAGATAGGGTTTCTGAGACCCCTAGAAATGAGAAAGGCTTGGAAGAAACAAGATCAGATCCGGAGTTGATAAGGTCGGAATCAGGCTCAGGAGGCAAAGACACGCTGGAGCAAGGCCGGAGGTTGCTGGAAACCTTGAATCGATGAAGATCTGAGTGAAGGTCCTCGAAGTCTGGCCTCGAACCTTCAGGCATCAGGCACGTGAGAGCAGTAGGAGGTGAGTATAGGTCGTCTATGGCTTGAGTGACCATGAATTCCGGTGAGTTTGGGGTTGAAAGCGGCAAAGAGCGATTAGGGTTTCGAGAGAGTTCGAGAGAGTTTGAGAGTAAAAGGAGTTAGAGGCGGTGTCTGAGGAGAAATGAGGTAGGGTAAGGGGTCGTTTGAAATTAAAAAAGGAAAGGGGGGACGGAGGGTTATGGGTTGGGTCGCTTAAATGGGTATGGGGTCGGGTAATTGGATTTAAATTGGGGTGCCAATTTGGGCTGAAACTGAAATGAAATTTAGGCTAGATTTTAAATGGCCAATTTCCCCCCTTTTATTTTATAAAAAATGGTAATAATGGTTTTAAAAGTAAATTTAAAATACTGAGTAAAACAAATATTGCATAAATATTAAATTAAAAATACTGGAACTAATTTTGTAATTATAAAATGCTATTAATCACAAAATAGGCTATAATTGCAATTATATGCAATTTAGCTTTAAAAATGCCAAATAAATTTGTAAAAATATGCAAAAAATTAACTTAATTATATTTTGGTATAGATGTGAGAATAAAATAAATTATTCACCAAAAATGATAATTTTGGGAATAAATATTGGATTTTTTGGTATTAAAATAGGCAATAAATTAGTTTAAAAATCATTAAAAATGCCAAAACTCTTGGGTGGGCTTATATATGCACATATATACTATTTTGGGAAGTATTTTGGATATAAAACTACCTAGAAAAAAATTTGGTATCAACAGCTGTCCCTCTTTACCCGGGAAGGATGAAAGAGTTGTCGGGTAAAGATATGATGGCCAATTTTGACCGGAAGCGGCGATTTGAAAAGAATTTGACCGAGCTCTGATTTCTGAGCTGCCTACATATCCCTGGTTTTACAGCTGTCACACCTCCTTTTTTACACATCTACCCCGAAGGATAAATGTATAAGAGAATTTTTTCATTTAAAGTGACATTATTCGAATTGGGATTATTTATTTCTTTTTAGAGTCGCCACTTGAGATAGGATTGGCTTTTGGTGTCCTAAGTCACCGGTTTAATTTAAATCCCAAATCGAGGAAACTTGTCGACTTCCCAATTGGAGTCTGCGTACCAGAAATTCTGTGTAAGGAATTCTGTTGACCCGAGGGAAGGTGTTAGGCACCCCCGGATCCCGTGGTTCTAGCACGGTCTCTTAAATTATTATAAATGGCTAAAAAATCTAATTTTTACATGCTCCAACCTATAGTGCAATTTTATAATTATTTAACCGCTTTTAGTTAAAATGTTTTAAGAAAGTGAATGTCGTTTAAAAAACGTATTTTTGGATCACGTCACATGAAATGCACCCGGATCCTCGACACATTCTTATTCAACGTTTTTGGATTTGGATTTGGGTTGCATGAAATGCACGCCCATATTAGGAAGGTAAGATTATTAAAATGCACCTAAAGTGACTAACGTCTTTTAACTTTGCGAAGGGCCGTGAAATTCGCTAAACGACACGCTCCAAATGCTAAGTATTTTTAATTAAGTAATTAATGAGGGCCCCGCAATTTGTATATTTTGTTTGACGAGGCTCATCTTATTTTATTGTTTAAAGGGCAATCTAAAGCAAACTAAGATTTTCTATTTATTATTCATCTCTAAAAGGCCAATTAATTCAATTCAAACCTCGAATTCAAGTCCGAATTCAAACAAAAGGCAGGACCCTTTTAGTTTAAACCCACCACCTAATTCGAAACCTGAATTTATATTTGCGAATTAATGCCCCGCATTCCTAATGTAATTTTTAAGGGTTTTGGCTTATAACAAATTTGGGCTTACAATTGGCCCAATTCCTATAATATTTTAACAACACACCAGCGATTTGGGCTCATTATTGAAGGACCTAAGCCCAGGTGGCATCTTTTGCACATATTTTAGCTGTGGAGCTATACACTGATTATCTGGGCCTTGTCGTTGAGCCCAGTAACAAATTAAAACTACTGTAGAGTTCAATGGTTGATTAAGGGTTATATATGGGATTTAAAAAATAACGCTGCTACAGAAATTTCAAATTGTTTGTTGAATCCTCCGTTTTGCTAGCTAATTAACGTTCAAAGTGAGTCTGTAACTCAAATTTTAAAGACATATTTTAAGTTGTACATCTAAGCATACAAAGAGACGTGATTCTCCATTTTTTTTGTAAATCAAACAATGCTGAAGCTCGTATTTCAATCTAACATCTAAGCTAACAACTAACATATTTATCTATATGGATATATGTGCCATCTCATTAGACCTGAAACTTGAACAATCGATCTTAATCTAACTAAATCAACTGTCGTTGAACACTATATAAAGTCATGCTAGAATCCAAGCAATCCCCTAGTAGTTCAAAAAAAAGTCCAAATAAACATCAAAAGCCAACCTATGAGCTAACATAATCTACAATTAAGCTCAGCTTTATAGTTCAATTATACAATCCATCCAAAACAGGCCAAACAATCTAGACGTATTCCTAATTATACAATCCAGTACAATCCAACTTTTGTTTTAAAAATACAATGAATATAACTACCAAATTATGGAACTACTCAAAGTATAATAGGCTAATGAAACAACACAACTTCAACAGAGATCAAACATCAAGTTTATTCCAATTTTTTGGCTTGAGAAACTACATCAGATCAGTTTTAAAATGTGTACCTGAAATTCGAGTAAATTGAAAGAAGAAGGAGTCAGCAATAAAAACATACAATCAGCAGTGAAAACCAGTGCACTTGGATCAACTTTCAACTCAAAAAGGCCACAGCAACTCAGGAATGGATGCAAGAGGACTAGCATCAACGAAAATAACCAAAATCAATTTGATAGGACTCAAACACACTCGAAAATACTCCTGAAATCTCCAGAAAACTCCAGCAATCAAATTCTAGGCTAAATGACGCCAAATCAAATCCGAAATTACCCTAAAACTCTAATAGAACAGTGTTTTGGATTTTTGCTTTGTTTTGAGGATTTAAGTGATCTAATCTAATAGTAAAGAACTTCAGATTTTTTCAAGCTAACAATTGTGGATTTAGTTTTTGAATTTTTGGGTATTCAAAGCTTTGTGGAATTTGGGGGGGGGGGGGG
>MU781993.1:38651-61834 GCA_026770625.1 Nicotiana glauca
CCCCCTCTTTTATTTCAGTTTTTTATTAATTGGTCCCTTATTTACTGACTTGTTTCTCAAGTTATTCCTATCATCTTCCTGAAAATCCAAAAGGACCCCTACTAAAAGCTTCTAGGGGCTTCTCCAATCTGTTATGAAAATTCCCCTTGCCCTAAATTTCCTAATTTACCCGTAAAAGCCCTGCTATTTACCCCACAGTTAAAACAAAAAAAAGCGGGTCAATTTGACCCTGGACTGATCCCAACCCTTGGGCTACTGCATCATTGAGTTCTAATAGCCCTAGGACTCAGGCATTAATCAACAATTAAACCAAAGAAAAGATTGAGTCTCAGGCGATTTCATAAAACAAATAACCAGGCTCAAACCACATATTAGCAACTAAATGAATTTAAACAAAACAAATCAACAGACTACGTATCAATTCTAATCTTATGAAAATTTCAACCTTTCAACAAAATCAGCATGAATTAATTCAACAACTACTGCTATGTAAAATTTAACTACTGAGCAACGAAGCACTAAAAAAAATGAAAAGAAAACACAACGGAAGAACAAAGATGGAGTACAAAAAAAAAGGGGAGAGTGAATACAAATGAGGAATATCAGAGAGGAAGAAAGTAGTACCTCTATAATCAACGAACAAAACTGGTGACCCTTAACAACTCCATATGATTCAAAACAAGTATTAACCATATGTTTTTCGACGAAAACAAAGGGTTAATACCTGTTTCAAACCCAAGCACTCGCAGAAACTTGAAACTCGACGTATTCACTTTTCTTTTTATTTTCAGATTCAAGAACAACCACCTTGGTGATGATTTGGGGAGAAATGGTAGCGGATTGGGGTTAGAAGAAAGGGCGATAGTTGCATGGATGAAGTTTGGGGTTAAATGGGGTGGCGTCGCAACCGGAGAAGCTGTGGCGACGCTAGGGTTTCGATCTTCAAATTGATATTCGAGGACTTCTACAAGGATTCGAGCGAAACGGCCGCCGGATTCGTTATGGGGGGATGAAAAGGATGCTATGGTGTAAAGATGGTGTGGATTGGAGGTCAACCGCTGCCATTAACAATTTCCGGTGGGCGGCGGGTGGTGGTGAGGGGAGATTGAAAGAGACGATATAACTGGGGTCCTAGATTTCTCTAGAATTTTAAGACACTTTTATTTTAATTGCTTTTGAACTATAAAGACCGTTGGATGATAAAAAGGAATGGATGAGATTTATTTAAACCTAAAGATCTCAAAACGACGTAGTATTGGCATGATACTACGTCGTTTGAGTGGTCTAGGGGACTGGTAGATTGGACTGGGTATAAGGGCGGGTTTAGGCCGTTTTGGCCGGATTTAGGTTTGGGCTTGAGTTATGTATTCAGACATTGGCCCAAACAACCTATTTGATCCTTTATTTCTTTTCTTTTCAATTTCTTTTATTCAAAATTATTTATTTTATTTTGATTTTGATTTTGCTGGATAAAAATAGACCTTATTTAAATCTACGATTGAACTAATTAAATTTCCTAAGATTAACTAGATCCTAATTTTAAGAGAAAAATTGAACAAAAGTGAAATTAAAGGGACAAAAAATGTAAAAAGGTTTTTTGTTGTTGTTATTTTTCTCTTATTTTCAATGATGTTAATTAATTTAAAAATCTAGAATTGGGTCCTAGATGCAAGCACGCTATTTTGTAATTTTTTTTTCATTTTTATGACAACTAAAAATGCACATAAAATACAAACAAAATGCAAAATCATGCAGTTAATTCCTAAAAATTCAAATACTAAAAGAAAAATTCTAATTTTAATGAATTATATAGGAGTAATTTAAGCGCGGCAAAAATTACGTGCTCACAGCTGCCCTTTTTTGCTCGTAGACAGGAAGGGTTTTCGGGCAAAGATAAATGAGCAACATGACGAATTTTTGCCTGCTCGGCACTCCAGGAGAAGCATTTTGAAAACCTTCTGACCGAACCCTGCTTCAAAGGTTGCCTACATATCCTTGGTTATAAAGGAATCAAGTCAGTGTAGTTCTAGAAGATTTGGTAGCTGGGACTACCAGAAGCTGTGATTTCACTGCTGCTACTGCTTGCTGACCTCCTTATTACACCAAAAGGAAAATCAAAGCTAAGCTATATATGCCTATCAACTATGAGTTACAAGATTCCTATCTATAAGTCTTCTTGAAACTTGATCTTGAGCCTTAGCTGATTTTGCTGTGGACTTCGATCTGAATCTTGATGCTCGCAAGTTGTAGGTGTTTTCTTCTTCATGCAGTATTGGGTCAAGACAGGATCAACGGAGCTTGTGACTCCAATAAGATTTTGAGCAATCCGCGCCCTCACTTGCTTCACATTTAAATTCATTTCTTTTTGTTCTTTTCTTCTTTTATCGATTCTGGATTGAGATTTAGTGCATTGGTCATCTCACACCTTGTGTCTTGAGGTCAACTTGCTTACGATACCAAAACAAACAAACGAACGAAATTTTCTGCCCCAGTTTTCACTAGGAAAATTTCGTGAGTTAGTTGTGACACATATCTAAGCAATTAAATCAGGATTGTGTATCTATGTGAATGAATCCAGGTTATGCTAGAAGATGACCGGGTTATGCTGGAAAAAGAAAAGGGTCTCGGGTTATGCCGGGACTTAGGAAGAAACAACTCCTTGGGTTATGCCAGGGAGATCCTCGGGTCATGCCGGGATTTGGAAAGAAGAACACTCCTTGGGTTATGCCCGAGAGATCCACGAGTTATGCCGGGATTTGGAAGGAAAACGCTCCTTGGGTTATGCCAGGGAGGTCCACGGGTTATGCCGGGATTTGGAAAGAAAATGCTCCTTGGGTTATGCCAGGGAGACCCCCAGTTTTTGGCTGGGATTTGGAGTGAAAAAGATCCTTGGGTTATGCCAGGGAGATCCTCGGTTTATGCCAGGATTTGGAAAGAAAACGCTCCTTGGGTTATTCCAGGGAGGTCGACTGGTTATGCCAGGACTTGGGAAGAAACAACTCATTGGGTTATGCCAGGGAGATCCTCGGTCTTTTGGCCGGGATTTGGAAATAAAAAGCTCCTTGGGTTATGCCGGGTAGATCCTCGGGTTATGTCGAGATTTGGAAAGAAAAGGTTCCTTGGGTTATGCCAGGGAGATCCTCGGGTTATGCCAGGATTTGGAAAGAAAAAAAGCTCCTATGCCACCATGGTTGGTTTTTCTTTTGGGGTTTTCATTTTTATTTCTTTTCTCCTTTTTTTTCTTCTTTTTATATTTTCCTTTTTATTTAGTAAAACGCATGAAAGAATTTGGGGAACTTAATTTTTGGTCGTTTTCCAGTTGCAAAGCTGTTTCAGTGCTTGCGCATTTTATTTCTTTTTGGGTTGCACCTGCTTCTTGCACGGTTGCTCTGAATAGGACCTGTTTTCAACAAAGAATAATTTTTTAGTTTGAAACGGTGGTTGGTTTTGTGGCCTCGATCATCCCAATCGCTTGATCCCGGTCCCATTTCCGTTGAGAAGTTTGCTGCTTGTTGGCCTCGAGGTTGAATCTCTTTTCAAACCGACCGGGTTCAACTTTCAGAGTTTCATTATGACTCGCCCGTGTGGGCTCTGTCCTTTTCACTTTATTCTGCCCTTAGGACCTTTGCCTTTGACTTTCTTTCTCTTCAAATGTCTTTACTTTGAAAGCATCAATCACCATGGTCAATCGGGATTGGACTGACGCACTCGCTGAGGCTGGGAATTTTCTCCGGCTTTTGCCAGGCGGAGCCCTGTGAAACCGGTCCTGCCACCTTCTCTTTGTGAAAGTTACGGAATCAGAGTTAAACTGAAAGGGATTCAAAGGAAAGTATGCAACCAGCAAGCGTATGAGTTTTAAAGAGAAGTGTCCCTTTCGGGGGAAAAGAAGGAGTTATCTGGGGTGCATGCTGGCTTCAAATGAACATGACATGCTTCTTGGACTGGACGCCAGACCCACACAAACTTTCCAGCTTCTCGTTAACCCATTGATTCGTATTTCAAAAACCAGGGAACCTTGCCAGGACTCTTTTAGTGATGAGACGTCTTCTTTTCGGCCGACAACGCCTTTTGTAGGTTTTCGCCAATCGACCTCTATCATTTCTCTTTTCACCGTCGCCGGATAGTGCTCTTTGCGAGTTTTCACTAAGCGGACTCTCTCATTTTCAGTTTCTCTACTCACCATCGCCTTATGTTCCCCGAAGGTTTTCACCGATAAGACTCTCTCATTTTATTTTTCTCAATTTGTATTGTGTCAGATTCCAACAATGATGTTTTTACTTCCCTGCTTTTGCCAATTGATCGGAAGGACTTGGGAAAGGTTTTTGGGTGAAAGGATTTTGGGTGGAACTACAACTTTGGAACAATTTCGGCGAATTCAGGATCGAACCATAATATCATCTGCCCCAGTTTCAATTTTTTTAGGGGAAATTGGGATTTTTGTTTTGGTGTGACTGAACCCTTAGGAGAGGCTGCCTACGTATCCTTTCGGAATCAAGTCAAACGTAGTTCAGGAGAATGATTTTTTTGTTTTTGTTTTGTTTGTTTGTTTTTGTTTTTCCTTTTCTTTTCTTTTCTCTTTTCTTTTCTTTTCTTTTTATTTTTCTTCTTGTACTTCCTGGTTCCAAAGAGGGTGATCAAAGAAGAGTTACCGACTAAAAGGGTTTACGAAGGGTTGATAGTGTTTGGGGTAGTGGGAAGGAAAGCCTTCGTCATCTCAATTGCACAAAAGCCATCAAACCAAGAGGCCTAGACATAATACCTTTTGACTGTATCTGCATTGACTGCTGCTTCAGGATCATTTCCTTCGACGTCTCCCAGATACAGTACTCCCCTCAGAAATATTTTCCAGATGATGTATGGACTCTTCCAATTAGGAGTGAGTTTTCCTTTTGCTTCCTGGTGATGAGGAAGAATGCGCCTTAACACCAGTTGTCCTATTTCAAGATTCCTGGGCTGCACTTTCTTGTTGTAAGCATGGGCTACATTCTTTGTTGGTACAACTACCCGGGTGTTCCCTGAGTACAGCACACTCTTTTGTTGTAATGTACGCAAACCAATTTTCCTTCAATTGTTCCAATTCTTTGTTTTATTTTCTCGAGGTTACCTTCTTTGCATTTCGACTCTTGATTCATTATTTCGAAATCTGATAGCATTTCGAGATCTAGGCATGACGTCCGCAAACATGTCATGTTATTTAAAGCTGCATTATTAGAACTAAAAAGAATAAATGAAAGGGAAAAATATCAAAATCAGAAAGAAAAATGAACGATGAAATATTGATTTCATTTTTTTCTTGGAATTTTGAAGATAAAAGGGTTCACATTCTGGAATTTAAAGACAAGAAACTACAGGAAACATCCGAGTTACACCCTAAAATAACTCGGGATGCAGAAACAGTGGCAGGGCTAGTCTACCGGGATTCCCTCTTGATCAGGAATGGCGTAGCCTTCCAGTTTTGGAGTTTAGCATCTGGTCCCATGTAGAGAACCTCAACAGTGCTTGTACCCTCTCTCGGCTGGACCATGCAGGTTTCGTAGAGCATTTTCCTCATGGCTCCATGTATTTCCTTGATGTCTTCAGCCATGGTAACCTCATCATCTTCTTCTTTACTGTACTTAGGCTTGACAAAAGTTTCGGCCATTTTTTGAAAGAACACTTTTGCTTCCTCAGCACTCACAAGCTTCTTAGGCAGGAAACGCCTTCTGGTGGCATTGTTTACCTCCTCTACATTCGAATATTTCTCAATAGGGAAATTTTCTAGTAGCTCCCCCAAGATCTCTCTACCCTTGTACGTAACCACTGTCTGATGATAATTCCATGGTACCGCAGCAGGGTTCGTCATAGGCTTCTGTGGTACGCGTCCAATAACCACTGGCTCACTCAGCCGAAGTGGTTTGATTGTCCCCCGCACCACATAGGCTTGCTTGGGTACGTACATCTGTGTTCCTTTTTTCAAATCAGTTTTCTTTTCTGGTTCTGTCTTGGTGATTTTGCTCTTCTTTTCCCCTTTTTCTTGTTTCGGGGACACCTTTGGTTTTCTTTCCGCATCAACGATAGCAATTATAGCTTTTAAGGCTGGATCAAACTCCCTATCTTCACAAATCATCCCGATTACTGACCCGTTGTTGTGAGCGGGCAGCGAATTATTGGTCACATTTGGGACATCCTCATCCCTCAACATAATTTTCCCTTACTCTATTAAGTTCTCCACCGCTTGTTTCAGAGTCCAACAGTCATTTGTATGATGGCCTTCTGCTCCTGAATGGTATGCACACCTGACACCAGCTTTGTAGGTAGGCGATACCGGGTTTTATCTGTTCTGAGGGACCAGTTGCAGTAGACCCATTTGGACAAGTTTCGGGAATAGACTAGAGTAAGATTCACCAATTAGGGTAAAATTTGGTCTCTTGCGTGGTTCCCGAGGATGGAAGTTATTCTACAGAGGTCGAGTATTATAGTGGTTTCGGTGGGGAGGCTGATTTCTTGAAAATGGAGCTTGGTTTCTATTGGCATGTTGCTGCAGTCGTACAAAAGGTTGAACATTCATGACTGCATACGGTTGAGGAATATAGGACATTTCTTGATAAGGGTAATAATGTTGGGGGGTTCTCTCAGAAAACATGGGTTTGGGAGCCCGGTGTCTCCTTGCCCTTGAGACTACCATAACCGTTTCTTCGTTCTTATTACCTTTGGCCATTCCTCCAGACCCGCCTTGGATGGCTTGGGAGGTTTCTCTGATGGCCGATTGACTCAAGATTCTGCCCGTTTTAGCCCATTCTCTACCATCTCTCCAATTTTTATTGCCTCTGCAAAAGGCTTACCCAAAGCGGACATCATGTTTTGAAAATAATCTGCTTCCTGAGCCTATAGGAAGACAGTGACCATCTCAACCTCATCCATTGGAGGCTTTACCCTTGATGCCTGTTCACGCCATTTAATTGCATATTCGCGGAAACTCTCTGAGGACTTTTTTCTTTAGGTTCGCCAAAGAGTTCCTGTCTGGTGCAATGTCTGTGTTGTATTGAAATTGTCGAACAAAGTCTCGGGCGAGATCATCCTAAATATGCCAATGCGAGACATCCTGATCCATATACCACTCTGAAGCGATACCAATTAAGCTTTCCCCGAAATATGCCATCAACCATTCTTCTTTGCCACCGGCACCCCGTAACTGATTGCAATATTTCTTCAAATGAGCGATAGGGTCACCGTGCCCATCATACTTTTTGAATTTTGGTGTTTTGAACCCTGATGGCAAGTGTACATGCGGGAACATACATAGGTCTGGATAGGAGACGCTTTTCTGCCCGCTCAAGCCTTGCATATTTTTCAAGCTTTGCTCGATGCTTCTCATTATCTTTGCCATCTCGTCCTGCTCTGGGGCTTTGGGGGTTTTGTCCTGCCCCGGTGTAAGCTCGTATAACGGCTGCTGAGAGTAAGTATATTGAGGATAATGAGGAGGGTCATCCTAGAAGACGGGATTTTGGAATGTGAAGACCGAGGGGTCGAAAGCATGCTTCGGTAGTGATGGTTGGGTTGTCACAGAGGATGGTGGAGTTGTGAAGATGTTGGGAACAATTCCAGATGGGAACACCTGGGGGTGGGCCTCAGAGGGTGTTCCGAAAAAGTTAGCAGTCATAGTAGGTTGCCTTAGAGGAACATTTGGGCGGCTGATAGGGACAGTGGTAGCACCTCCAGATCTAGGGAACAACTCCGAGAACCCAGGGATAGTGCTTGGAGGTTCCTTTCCGTTGTTCCAAGCATCCCACATTTCCATCAATCGCAGGTGCAAGATCCGATTTTCTTCAGCTGTATAGGATTCAGAGGCCGGGATCCCAGAGATTGGGCTGTCTTCAGGTATGGGGATTGCAGGCAGAGTCATTTCAGATGACATCTCTGTATTTCCTTTGGATCTGGTGAAGTATCGATGCGAGGCCAGCTTACCACAAACCAACCACTGTTTCTAAAATACTCAGCTGGAATTGACAGCAACAACGGTTAGTTTGAAACAAATAACAGATAGGTAACTGCACATTGGAGTGTGATGAACCTATACATTTAAATGAATATCTATATGTTTGCTTCGGTTGCATGCGTCATCCCCGATTTTCTTTTGTTCCCTTCGCTTTTCTTTCTCTTTTTGTTTTATTTTCTCTCATTTTCTTTTCCTTCTTCTCTTTTTATTTCATTTTTCGCTCTTTTCTTTTCCTTGGCCATGGTTTTTCTCTCAATGCCTTATTTTCTCCTTTTGCGTTTCTTTTTTCTCTCTTGTTTTTCTTTCATTTATTTCCCTCGTATTTCTCTTTTTCTCTTTTTGTTAGGATTACGGTCGAATCTTATGTAGATTGACTACGTATCATGACCCCGCATGAATCAGACCATGCATAGTTCTTGCAAATAAGGTAAACAAGCTAACTCTTTTTTTTTTTTTGGAATTTTTGAAAGAAATGCTTTAAAAGAAAAAGAAAAATATTTTTGATTTTGATTTTTGATTTTCTTTTTGTTTTTTTTTCTTTTGAAAGAAAGACTTCTAAAAATTCCTTTTCTTTGGAAAAACAAAAGGAAATATTGTTGTTTGAATTTTTATTTATTTTCTCTTTTCCTAACACGACAGAATTTCTTTTTTATTTTGAAAATTGCCTCTTAATTTTCGGAAGAGGGACTTTTACGAAAATGCTTGAGATTCTTGAGAAAAAAATATTTTGGGACTCAATTTTTTAAAATTTGTATTTTTTTTAGATTTCTTATTTATTTATGGAAGAAAGACGTCTAAGGAGTGTTTTAATGGTTTATTTTGACCTAAAAGGAAAAAGTGGCTATTTTTCAAGATTTTTATTTAAGCAAACAAAGACTCGGTCTTGCAGATACAACCTTTCAGCACTTCCGGGAGGGAGACTTTAAGGTTGTGCCTGCCAACCGTTAAAAATGACTCAGGGTGGCTGTTCTTGCAAAAACAGCCTTCCGGCGTCCTTTTGGGGACATTCGGCTTATTTTAAAATAAGAATGACATCACACGGCTTATTTAACAAAAATTAAAATTTTGGTATTTTTTGGCTATTTTTTGCAAAAGGGTGGTTGGACCCGATGAGGGTTGCCTATTTATTTCAACATCCGGTGAGAATCAAACTAGCGTAGTTCAGGCCAATTTATTTTTACAAAAAATTAAAATTTTGACATTTTTGGGCTATTTTTGCAAAGGGGAGGTTGGACCCGATAAGGGTTGCCTACGTATCTCACATCCGGTGAGAATCAAACCAGCGTAGTTCGGGCAGATTTGCCAAAATCTAAACTATTTTGAACAACAATTTTCTTTCTGTTTTTTCAAATATTTTTCTTTTTTCCTTTTTCAAAAATCCGGTAGCATTTCAGTACTATTTTGGAATTGGTTTTTTCACAAAAGGTTATCCTCACTGAGTCTTAACATTGCTATTTTTCTCAATTTTCTCTCATTGTATACAAGCCGGTCAACATGCAAAGCCGGGCAAATAAATGCGCAAGTAGCATGGAAGATGCATCAGGATGGCCATTTCAATTCAGGTCACCTGTCCTAGACGGACCCAACCCCTGTGTTGAGTCCCCTAAGTCAAATGCACATGATGCAAACAAGCATCCTAGGGATCCGGCATGAGGTTTTGTTCTTCTAGGCTTAAACCCTAGGTTTATTAATCTAGACCTGGCTTACCCGAGCGAACAACTCGAGCCAAGGGGGAGGCAGCGTACTGGGGATACAGAAGCTCCGCCGGCTTTGCAACTTTAAACAGGAGAGAAGCTACACAAAGTGCACCCTTCTCTATGATGTAGAAGACTCAGAGAGAGGAAGGGATTCACGATAATTTATATAAAATTCAACAAATATCAAAGCGATAAAACATTTAGCACATATAGCATGGAACATATATAAAAATCAGACAAAGCCAAATATAATAATTATACTAAGCTCGAATTCTTGAACCCTGAATCAAAATTCTGGGTTCGTATCCCTAGCAGAGTCACCAGAGCTGTCACACCTCCTTTTTTACACACCTACCCCGAAGGATAAATGTATAAGGGAGTTTTTCCATTTAAAGTGACATTATTCGAATTGGGATTATTTATTTCTTTTTAGAGTTGCCACTTGGGATAGGATTGGCTTTTGGTGTCCCAAGTGACCGGTTTAATTTAAATCCCAAATCGAGAAAAATTGTCGACTTCCCAATTGGAGTCTGCGAACCAGAAATTCTGTGTAAGGAATTCTGTCAACCCGAGGGAAGGTGTTAGGCACCCCCGGATCCCGTGGTTCTAGCACGGTCGCTTAAATTATTATAAATGGCTAAAAAAAAATCTAATTTTTACATGCTCCAACCTATAGTGTAATTTTATAATTATTTAACCGCTTTTAATTAAAATGTTTTAAGAAAGTGAACGTCGTTTAAAAAACGTGTTTTTGGATCACGTCACATGAAATGCACCCGGATCCTCGACACATTCTTATTCAACGTTTTTGGATTTGGATTTGGGTGTGCATTTCATTAGGAAGATAAGATTATTAAAACGCGCCTAAAGTGACTAACGTCTTTTAACTTTGCGAAGGGCCGTGAAATTCGCTAAACGACACGCTCCAAATGCTAAGTATTTTTAATTAAGTAATTAACGAGGGCCCCACAATTTGTATATTTTTGTTTGACGAGGCTCATCTCATTTTATTGTTTAAAGGCCAATCTAAATCAAACTAAGATTTTCTATTTATTATTCGTCTCTAAAAGGCCAATTAATTCATATTTATAAATTCAAACCTCGAATTCAAGTCCGAATTCAAACAAAATGGAAGACCCTTTTAGTTTGAACCCACCACCTAATTCGAAACCGAATTTATATTTGCGAATTAATGCCTTGCATTCCTAATGTAATTTTTAAGGGTTTTGGCTTATAACAAATTTGGGCTTACAATTGGCCCAATTTCTATAATATTTTAACAATCCACCTGCGATTTGGGCTCATTATTGAAGGACCTAAGCCCAGGTGGCATCTTTTGCACAAATTTTAGCTATGAAGCTATACACTGATTATCTGGGCCTTGTCGTTGAGCCCAGTAACAAATCTAAACTACTGCAGAGTTCAATGGTTGATTAAGGGTCATATATGAGATTTAAAAAATAACGCTGCTACAGAAATTTCAAATTGTTTGTTGAATCCTCCGTTTTGCTATCTAATTAACGTTCAAAGTGAGTCTGTAACTCAAATTTTAAAGACATATTTTAAGCTGAACATCTAAGCATACAAAGAGACGTGATTCTCCATTTTTTTTGTAAATCAAACAATGCTGAAGCTCGTATTTCAATTTAATATCAAAGCTACCAACTAACTAACATATTTATCTATATGGATATATGTGCCATCTCATTAGACCTGAAACTTGAACAATGGATCTTAATCTAACTAAATCAACTATCGTTGAACACTATATTAAGTCATGCTAGAATCCAAGCAATCCCCTGGCAGTTCAAAAAAAAATCTGAATAAACATCAAAAGCCAACCTATGAGCTAACATAATCTACAATTAAGCTTAGCTTTATAGTTCAATTATACAGTCCATCCAAAACAGTCCGAACAATCTAGAAGTATTCCTAATTATACAATCCAGTACAATCCAACTTTTGTTTTAAAAATACAATGAATATAACTACCAAATTATGGAACTACTCAAAGTATAATAGGCTAATGAAACAACACAACTTCAACAGAGATCAAACATCAAGTTTATTCCAATTTTTTGGCTTGAGAAGCTACATCAGATCAACTTTAAAATGTGTACCTGGAATTCGAGTAAATTGAAAGAAGAAGGAGTCAACAATAAAAACAGACAATCAGCAGTGAAAACCAGTGCACTTGGATCAACTTTCAACTCAAAAAGGCCACAACAACTCAGGAATGGATGCAAGAGGACTATCATCAACGAAAATAACCAAAATCAATTTGATAGGACTCAAACACACTCGAAAATACTCCAGAAATCTCCAAAAAAACTCCAACAATCAAATTCTAGGCTAAATGATGCCAAATCATATCCGAAATTACCCTAAAACTCTAATAGAACAGTGTTTTTGGATTTTTGCTTTGTTTTGAGGATTTAAGTGATCTAATCTAATAGTAAAGAACTTTAAATTTTTTCAAGCTAACAATTGTGGATTTGATTTTTGAATTTTTGGGTATTCAAAGCTTTGGGGAATTTTAGGGCTGAAAATTTTTGGGGAATTTTCAGATGTTAAAAACTTGTTAAAGAAGGCAGTAGGGGAAGCTTATAGATTTCACTTACCCCTTTTCCCCCTATTTTATTTCAGTTTTTTATTAATTGGTCCCTTATTTACTGACTTGTTTCTCAAGTTATTCCTATCATCTTCCTGAAAATCCAAAAGGACCCATACTAGAAGCTTCTAGGGGCTTCTCCAATCTGTTATGAAAATTCCCCTTGCCCTAAATTTCCTAATTTACCCTTAAAAGCCCTGCTATTTACCCCACAGTTAAAACAAAAAAAAAAAGCGGGTCAATTTGACCCTAGACTGATCCCAACCCTTGGCTACTGCATCATTGAGTTCTAATAGCCCTAGGACTCAGGCATTAATCAACAATTAAACCAAAGAAAAGATTGAGTCCCAAGCGATTTCATGAAACAAATAACCAGGCTCAAACCACCTATTAGCAACTAAATGAATTTAAACAAAACAAATCAACAGACTACGTACCAATTCTAATCTTATGAAAATTTCAACCTTTCAACAAAATCAACATGAATTAATTCAACAACTACTTCTATGTAAAATTTAACTACTGAGAAATGAAGCACTAAAAAAACGAAAAGAAAACACAACGGAAGAACAAAGATGGAGTACAATAAAAAAGGTGAGAGTGAAGACGAATGAGGAATATCAAAGAGGAAGAAAGTAGTACCTCTATAATCAACGAACAAAACTGGTGACCCTTAACAACTCCATATGATTCAAAACAAGTATTAACCATATGTTTTTGACGAAAACAAAGGGTTAATACCTGTTTCAAACCCTAGCACTCGCATAAACTTAAAACTCGACGGATTCACTTTTCTCTTTATTTTCAGATTCAAGAACAACCACCTTGGTGATGATTTGGGGAGAAATGGTAGCGGATTGGGGTTAGAAGAAAGGGCGATGGTTGCATGGATGAAGTTTAGGGTTAAATGGGGTGGCGCCGCCACTGGATAAGATGTGGCGACGCTAGGGTTTCGATCTTCAAATTGATATTCGAGGACTTCCACAAGGATTCGAAAGAAACGGGCGTCAGATTCGTTATGGGGGATGAAAAGGATGCTATGTTGTAAAGATGGTGTGGATTGGAGGTCCACCGCCGCCGTTAGCGATTTTCGATAGGCGGCGGGTGGTGGTGAGGGAAGAGTGAAAGAGACGATATAACCGGGGTCCTAGGTTTCTCTAGAATTTTAAGACACTTTTATTTTAATTGCTTTTGAACTATAAAGACCGTTGGATGATAAAAAGGAACGGATGATATGGATTTAAACCTAAAGATCTCAAAATGACGTAGTATTGGCATGATACTACGTCGTTTGAGTAGTATAGGGGACTGGTAGATTGGACCGGGTATAAGGGCGGGTTTAGGCCTTTTTGGCCGGATTTAGGTTTGGGCTTGAGTTATGTATTCAGACATTGGCCTAAACAGCCTATTTGATCCTTTATTTCTTTTCTTTTCAATTTCTTTTATTCAAAATTATTTATTTTATTTTGATTTTGATTTTGTTGGATAAAAATAGACCTTATTTAAATCTACGATTGAAGTAATCAAATTTCCTAAGATTAACTAGATCCTAATTTTAAGAGGAAAATTGAACAAAAGTGAAATTAAAGGGACAAAAAATGTAAAAGGGTTTTTTTTTTTTTTTTTTCTCTTATTTTCAATGATTTTAATTAATTTAAAAATCTAGAATTGGGTCCTAGATGCATGTACGCTATTTTGTAATTTTTCTTTTCATTTTTTTGACAACTAAAAATGCACATAAAATGCAAACAAAACACAAAATCATGCAGTTAATTCCTAAAAATTCAAATACTAAAAGAAAAATTCTAATTTTAATGAATTATATAAGAGTAATTTAAGCACGGCAAAAATCACGTGCTCACAACAGGAATCAGGTTGTATGTAGTTCAGGAACCATTGACGGAACATGCCGATGGAGATTGGAAAGAGACGGACACAATGTTTAGGTGGCAAAAGGTATTTGAAGTCTGATCGGCTACGGGAACCGGAGCGGGATCGCTCCTGCTGAGACGGCCGTTGCTAGCTGGTGTACCTGAAAGTGAGCAATACAGGCATATATCGTGCATAAACTTAAATGTGATGCAAGTTCCCATTGGACCATAAATGCTGTCTTCGGACGGTTAGGATGACGTCCTTAGACCATGACGTCCTGGGCCATGAATCGCAAAATGAAGGATTCGCAGGCTATGAAATTATGTTCTCGGGCTATGATAATGGTGCCTCCGAACCATGATGCCTTTGAATAATTATGTGCAGGATATAAAATGGGGGTCCTCGGTCCATGGCATGGTGTTCTCGGGCTATAAAGATGATGCCTCCGAACAATGACGCCCTCGGACGGTTTGGCGGTATTTCAGCCCATGAAATGCAAGATTTGGTGGTATTTCAGCCGATGTGAAAGATAAATCTAAATGGCGCTATTTCAGCCAACTGGAATTTAAATAAAATTGGCGATGTTTCAGCTGATGCAGAAAAATATAAATGGCGATATTTCAGCCGACAGAAATTTAAATAAAGCGGCGGTGTTTCAGTTGATGTAAAAATATAAATGGCTATATTTCAGCCGATACCAAGAATTAAATAAAGTTGGCGATATTTCAGCCGATAAGGAAGGATAATTATAAAATGGCGATATTTCAGCCGATAAGGATTTAAACAAAAATTGGCGATGTTCAGCCATGCAAGATTTAGATGATGCTGGCGGTATTTCAGCCGATGCAAATAGAGGTGGCGATATTTCAGCCATGCAGGTGGAGGTAGAGCTTAACCTCGGAAGGCAGAAAGGTAGCCTTATGCAATGCAAAAAAATGCAGGATGGAGACAGTGCTTAGTCTCGAAAGGCAGAAAGGTAGCCTTATGCAATGCAAGAAAATGCAGGATAGAGCCAGTGCTTAGTCTCGAAAGGAAGAAAGGTAGCCTTATGCAATGCAAGAAAATGTAGGATGGAGAGAGTGCTTAGTCTCGAAAGGCAGAAAGGTAGCCTTATTCAATGCAAGAAAATGCAGGATGGAGACAGTGCTTAGTCTCAAAAGGTAGAAAGGTAGCCTTATGCAATGCAAGAAAATGCGGGATGGAGACAGTGCTCAGTCTCGAAAGGCAGAAAGGTAGCCTTATGCAATGCAAGAAAATGCAGGATGAAGATAGTGCTTAGTCTCGAAAGGCAGAAAGGTAGCCTTATGCAATGCAAGAAAATGCAGGGTGGAGACAGTGCTTAGTCTCGAAAGGTAGAAAGGTGGCCTTATGCAATGCAAGAAAATGTAGGATGGAGATAGTGGTGAGATCTCTTAGCTGATAGTTGATTACGATATCGTGACTGCTGGGAAGGTTGTGTACAGATAGCGATTACGAATAAGTGATAATTCTGAGAAGTTGCATTTTTGAGAAAGTATGCGTACATAAATATACCTGACGATATTGCAAGTCAAGTGCCTACATCCAAAGAAAAATCATGAGTTTTGTAAGGGGGAAAGGTTAGTTCATTTTCCCCTGGCTTCTGGCGTTATGTATCATTGGCGTAGCATCGCTAAACAATAGTAATTCGAACAATAGCTATGCATGATTTAGTAAATATAACGTAAGTATACAATCGAAAATAGCTTTCTTTAGATGAACCAACGACTGCTACGTGGTTCAAGACATTGCAACATCTCTCGCTCCAAAATTTTGAGGGTCCTCCTCAAAATTTTGCCCCAGTTTACTGGGTTGGCACTTCTGACAGCTGCGCTGAACAGTTGAAAAATCAGCTTTGGAATTTTGAGGGTCCTCCTCAAAATTTTGCCCCAGTTTACTGAGGTGGCATTCCTGGCGATGAATGGCTGAAAACTAACTTCGGAATTTTGAGAGTCCTCCTCAAAATTCTGCCCCAGTTCCAATAGCAAGGGGAAATGAAATTTTTATTAAATTGTGACCGAACCCATAGGGCTACCTATGTATCCCTTCTTAAACAGGAATCAGGTCAGGCGTAGTTCAAATTACATCATAAAGAAATCATAGTGGTTACACATAGTATCGTTTCACTGCATCTGAATTGATTGGCTTTGGCCAGACTTCTCCGTCCATCTCTGCAGGAATAAGGGCTCCTCCAGTTAGAACCCGGTGAACCATGTACGGACCTTGCCTGTTGGGAGAAAATTTCCCCTTGGCTTCACCTTGATGTGGGAATATTTTCTTCAACACCAGCTGCCCCAGTGTAAACTTCCTTGGCTTAACTCTTTTGTTGAAGGCTCTGGACATTCTGTTATGATACAACTGACTGTGGCAAACTGCATTCATCCTTTTCCCATCTATGAGGGCTAACTGCTCGTAGTGACCTTTTACCCATTCCATGTCATCCAACTCTGCTTCTTGTATGATCCTCAAGGAAGGAATTTCTACCTCGGCGGGGATGACAACCTCTGTACCATAAATCAGTATGTAGGGAGTTGCTCCGGTCGATGTGCAGACTGTGGTGCGGTATCCTAGTAAGGCGAATGATAATTTCTAATGCCATTGTTTGTGACTTTTGATCATCTTCCTTAGTATCTTTTTTATATTCTTGTTGGTTGCCTCTACAGCTCCATTCATCTAAGGCCTGTAGGCTGTAGAGTTCTTGTATTTGATCTTGACTGTCTCACACATTGCTTTTATCAAGTCGCTGTTAAGATTGTAACCATTATCGGTGATGATTGATTCCGAAATTCCGAATCGGCAAATAATACGGTCATGGACGAAAATTGCCACAACTTTCTTAGTCACTGCCATGTATGACACTGCTTCAACCCTTTTGGTAAAATAATCAATTACTACCAGGATAAACCTGTGCCTGTTTGATGCAGCAGGCTCGATAGGTCCAATAACATCCATTCCCCAGCGGCGAATGGCCACGGTGAGCTAGTTGCAGTAAGCTCATTTGGCGGCACCTTTATCATGTCTGCATGTATCTAACAGCGGTGGCACTTGCGAACATATTGGATACAGTCTGTTTCCATAGTCATCCAAAAATACACTGCTCGGAGTATCTTCTTTGCTAAGACAAAACCATTCATGTGCAGCCCGCAGGTCCCTGCGTGCACTTCGTCCAATAGTCTGGATGCTTCTTTTGCTTCGACACACCTTAGTAAACCCAAATCGGGAGTCCTCATGTGCGGGATTCCTCCGCTGTGAAAGAATTTGTTGGATAACCTCCGAAGTGTGCGCTTCTGAGTGGTGTTGGCAAGTTTTGGATATTTTCCTGTTGTCAAGTACTCCTTGATGTCATGGAACCATGGTTTTCCGTCTGCTTCTTCCTCAACGTGAGCATAATAAGCTGGCTAATCATAAATCTTTACTGGGATGAAATTTGTGTCTGGATGCTGGATCATGGATGATAAAGTAGCTAATGCATCAACGAACTCGTTCTGGACCCTGGGGATGTGCTGAAATTCTGTCTTTGTGAATCTCTTCCTCAACTCCTGTATGTGATGCAAGTAGGGGATTATCTTAGAGTTCTTGGTTGCACACTCTTCTCGAACTTGATGTATGAGCAAGTCTGAATCCCCGATCACTAGCAACTTTTGAATGTTCATGTCAATGGCTTACTTGAGCCCCATGATGCAAGCTTCATATTCGGCCATATTGTTTGTGCAAGGAAACTTGAGTTTGACAGATACTAGGTAATGCTAGCCAGTTTCTGATACTAGGACTGCTCATATGCCAACTCCTTTGAAATTTGCAGCTCCGTCGAAAAACAACCTCCAACCATGATAAGGTTCTGCAATATCTTCTCCTACGAAGGACACCTCTTCATCAGGAAAATACATTTTTAGAGGTTCGTATTCTCCACCAGCAAGATTCTCGGCAAGGTGATCTGCTCTGGATTGACCTTTAATTGCTTTCTAAGTCACGTAAACAATGTCGAATTCACTTAGCAGGATTTGCCACTTGGCAAGCTTGCCGGTGGGCATGGGCTTCTGGAAGAGATACTTCAGCGGGTCCATTCTTGATATGAGATAAGTAGTGTATACACAGAACTAATGCCTCAATTTCTGAGCTACCCAAGTTAGAGCATAACAGGTGCGCTCTAATAGAGAATACCGGGCCTCGTACGGGGTGAACTTCTTAATGAGATAGTAGATGGATTGCTCTTTTCTTCCTGTTTCGTCATGTTGTCCCAAAACACAACCGAATGCTCCATCCAATATCGCAAGGTAAAGTAATAGAGGTCTTCATGGCTCGGGCGGAACCAAGACTGGCGGCGTTGACAGGTATTCCTTGATTCTATCAAAAGCTTTCTGAAAATCATCAGTCCATTTAGTAGCAGCGTCTTTCTTCAACATTTTAAAGATGGGTTCACAAATGATAGTGGACTGAGCTATGAATCAGCTGATATAGTTGAGTCTCCCCAGGAAACTCATCACATCCTTCTTGTTCTTTGGCGGTGGCAATTCTTGAATGGCTTTGACCTTTGATGGGTCCAATTCTATTCCTCGACGACTCATGATGAAACCCAGTAATTTTCCAGCAGGAACCCCGAATGCACACTTGGCAGGATTCAGTTTCAGATTGTACCTCCTCAGTTCGTTGAAGAACTTTCTCAGATCTTCCATATGATCAGTGGCCCTCTTGGATTTGATGATGACGTCGTCCATATATACCTCAATCTCCTTGTGTATCATGTCGTGAAAGATAGTAGTCATGGCTCTCATATAGGTGGCTCCAGCATACTTCAACCCAAACGGCATCATTTTGTAATAATATATTCTCCACGGCGTGATGAAAGCCATTTTCTCTACATCTTCTCATCCATCCATATCTGATGATACCCGACGAAACAATCAACAAAAGACTGCAACTCATGCTTGGCGCAATTATCGATAAGAATGTATATGTTCGGCAAGGGGAAGTCATCTTGGGACTGGCCCGGTTAAGATCCCGGTAGTTGACGCAAACTCTAACTTTCCCATCCTTCTTTGGTACTGGCATGATGTTGGCTAACCATGTCGGATACTCTACTTACTTGAGAACCTTGGCTTTGACTTTCTTGGTAACCTCTTCTTTGATTTTCAAACTCATGTCGGGTTTGAATTTCCTGAGCTTCTGCTTTACCGGCGAACATGTTGGATCTGTTGGCAGTTTGTGAGCTACAATGGACATACTGAGACCAGTCATGTCATCATACCCTGGCGAATATGTCCTTATATTCCTTTAAAAACTCTATGTATTCTTCCTTTTCTGATGGTGACAAGTGAACACTGATGCGCGTTTCTTTGACATTTTCTATATCTCCCAAATTAACAACCTCAGTTTCGTCCAAGTTAGACTTAGGCCGATTCTTAAAATTCTCAACCTCTCTGATGACCTCTACTGGTATATCATCCTCTTCTAAATCTATATCCATTTGTTGTGTTGTTTCATTGCAAGTCACAATCATTGGTTCATCGTCAAAGTAAGTAATAGTAATGCTGTGTAAATAGAGTAAATGATAGAGAAAATATAAGAGAGAGATATATGATAAACTGAAATGCTTTGATTAAATTCATAATTGTTTGGAACATCAGAGCTCTTTTCAAAATTAAAGACAATACGGAAAGAAAATCAGCTAGTAAAAAATAAAATGAGATGCATGGTGCTTTTGTTTGGCCTTGCTACACCGAAGCTTTTCGGGCCCTGGTGGTTCTAATTGACCAATTGCTGAGGCGTTCTCCTTGGTTCACAGCTTGTATGGAAGGGCCTTCCTCCCCTTCCTCCTTGAAAAGAACACAACAGTCCATATCATCATCCTCTAGAAACAGATTCTTCATGGCTGCCAATGCTTCATACTCCTCTGACCCATATATAGTATCTGCCAGTTGGAAATTCTGCTCCAGGCTAGGTATCAGAAGCTCTAGTAGATAGTAGGGGCCGCGCCATGGTGGCGATCAATTTTGGAATTCTTCCCAAGTATAACCATACCCTAACCCGAAAGTAGTGCCATGCTTCTTTAGTTTGATGGGCTTGGTGATCCCCTGGTAGTTTCTTCCGAGTCCCTTTCCAGGTTCGTACCCACACCAATTCAGGTTACTTTCAATCTTGTTATCCCACCATTTATCCTTGTCTACAACGTTAGCCCTTTCGATGTGGTGGTATGTTTCTCCGCCTATTCTCCTTTTGCCTCCAATAATTGGGATGGTTTGGCGACTATATATGGGGTTGCTACCATCACCATGAATAATCACCTCTTGGTGATTCCATTCGAACTTCACTGCCTGATGTAGGGTCGATGTTACGGCTCTAGCGGCGTGGATCCATGGTCGTCCCAATAGCAAGTTGTAGGATGCCGGGGCATCTATCACTTGGAAGTCAACGTCGAACCATGTTGGTCCCATTTGTAAGCATAGGCTGATTTCTCCAATATTAGACCTTTGGGACCCATCGAAGGCTTTGACATTGATGGCCCCATCTTTTATCTTGTGCAGGCTCTTTCCCAAGGTTCTGAGAGTTATCAGCGGATAGATGTTGAGGCTGGATCTTCCATCGACCAAGACTCTAGTGATGAAATAATCCTCGCATTGCACGATGATGTGCAATGCCTTGTTGTGGCTCAGTCCTTCCGGCGGCAGCTCATCTTCGTGGAAGGTGATTTTGTGGCTTTCCAGTACTTGCCCTACCATATTTGCCATTTTGCCTCCAGTTATGTTGCTGGGCACATAAGCTTCGCTCAATATCTTCATCAAGGCATTTTTGTGTGCGTCAGAGCTCTGCAGAAGAGCTAGGACGGAGATCTGTGCTGGTGTTTTGTTCAATTGCTCAACGAACGATTATTCCTTAGCTTGTATTTTCCTCCGAAGATCATCGGGCCCAATTTCAATAGGCCATCCAGAGGCTTGCTTACTGGACTCAGCTAAGTGTTTTGGGGTGTAAACCCTCCCTATTCTGGTCATGCCCTGCGCAACAATTGTTTCCCCTGTCTTGGTCTTCCCTTTTCTCCTAGCTTCGGCCGTGTAATCCCATGGTGTGGAATTTTAGTGGAACGGTGTTATGTCTGACATTGCTACAGGAATAGGTACCCTTGGTGGTAACACAGCAACTTCAAAGGGTGCAGGTGCTTTTCCAAACTCAATCTCAATTGTTCCGGGCGCCTTTGCAGAAGGAGGCACTTCAAATTCGAGAGGTATAGACATGTTTACTTCATCGTCCCTGGAGGGGTGATTCTACACAACAATTGGGTTAAGTGTGACCGCTGGTTTCTTTGGTTCATCACCCTCAACGATCAACCCTATCGACCCTTTAGGGTCCCAATCATCTTCGATCTCGATCATGTGAATGTTTCCACCTTTTTGGTCAGGCAGAGGGTTGTTGTGGACATTAGGAGTAGGATCCTTTGCTACGATGACCTTATTGTCGATCAGGGTTTGAATCTTGTCCTTCAATGAGCGGCACTCATCAATGGTATGTCCCTTCATGCCGGAGTGGTACGCACATGTCTTATTAGGGTTGACACACTGGGAAGGATTTTCTGGAGTTATGGCTGGGATAGGGGCGACGTAACCAATAGCTTTGAGTCTCTCGTACAGCTGGTCAATCGGTTCGGCGATGGCTGTGTATTGTCTGGGAGGTCTGCGGTCAAAATTTGGCCTAGGTCTAGGGAACTTTTAGTGGGTGGGAGGTGATTGGTAGTGAGAGGGTTGAACATTATAAGCTTGGTAGACAGGTGCAGGTTGAGAGTATCTTGGTGAGGTGGGTTGATATGTGAGAGGTGGAGATGATTTGTAAACGGGAGGTAGGTTTTGATAGGAGGGTACGGGTGCTTGGTAATTTGGGATAGGCTAATATGTAAGTGGAGGTGAGGGGCAAGTGTGGTATTTTAGTGGTGATTTGGCTCCCTGTGCAACCATCACGACACTTACATCCTTCTTCTTGGACGTGCCACCAGACTGTAAGGCCTTATTGGTGGCCTGCAACGCTTCAAGATTAGTAACCATACCATTCTTAATGCCTTCCTCAATTCTTTCTCCCAGTTTGATGATATCGGAGAATTTATGATCCTCGATCAGCATCAACCTTTCGTAATATTATGGATCCTGAGCCCGGACAAAGAATCTGTTCATCTGTTCTTCTCCTAAGGTCTGCCTGACCTTTGCAGCCTCTGATCTCCAACGAGTAGCATACTCGCGGAATGTTTCGGTAGGTTTCTTCTTCAAATTCTGGATGTAGAATACATCCGGTTCATTCTTTGTATTGAATCGGAACCTATCTATGAAATCTGATGCCATACCTACCCAGCTTGTCCATTTCTTGAGGTCCTGGCTGATGTACCGGGATAAAGCATCCCCCTTCAGACTTCTCATGAATAGCTTCATACGGATCTTCTCATCCTTTCCGACTCCGACCAGCTTATCACAATATGTCCTTATATTCCTTTAAAAACTCTATGTGTTCTTCCTTTTCTGATGGTGACAAGTGAACACTGATGCGCGTTTCTTTGACATTTTCTATATCTCCCAAATTAACAACCTCAGTTTCGTCCAAGTTAGACTTAGGCCTATTCTTAAAATTCTCAACCTCTCTGATGACCTCTACTGGTATATCATCCTCTTCTAAATCTATATCCGTTTGTTGTGTTGTTTTATTGCAAGTCACAATCGTTGGTTCATCGTCAAAGTAAGTAATAGTAATGCTGTGTAAATAGAGTAAATGATAGAGAAAATAATAAGAGCGAGATATATGATAAACTGAAATGCTTTGATTAAATTCATAATTGTTTGGAACATCAGAGCTCTTTTCAAAATTAAAGACAATGCGGAAAGAAAATCAGCTAGTAAAAAATAAAATGAGATGCATGGTGCTTTTGTTTGACCTTGCTACACCGAAGCTTTTCGGGCCCTGGTGGTTCTAATTGACCAATTGCTGAGGCGTTCTCCTTGGTTCACAGCTTGTATGGAAGGGCCTTCCTCCCCTTCCTCCT
>MU781993.1:63860-80814 GCA_026770625.1 Nicotiana glauca
GTGCGACCATCACGACACTTACATCCTTCTTCTTTGACGTGCCACCAGACTGTAAGGCCTTATTGGTGGCCTGCAATGCTTCAAGATTAGTAACCATACCATTCTTAATGCCTTCCTCAATTCTTTCTCCCAGTTTGATGATATCGGAGAATTTATGATCCTCGATCAGCATCAACCTTTCGTAATATTGTGGATCCTGAGCCCGGACAAAGAATCTGTTCATCTGTTCTTCTCCTAAGGTCTGCCTGACCTTTGCAGCCTCTGATCTCCAACGAGTAGCATACTTGCGGAATGTTTCGGTAGGTTTCTTCTTCAAATTCTGGATGTAGAATACATCCGGTTCATTCTTTGTATTGAATCGGAACTATCTATGAAATTTGATGCCATACCTACCCTGCTTGTCCATTTCTTGAGGTCCTGGCTGATGTACCGAGATAAAGCATCCCCCTTCAGACTTCTCATGAATAGCTTCATACGGATCTTCTCATCTTTTCCGACTCCGACCAGCTTATCACAATATGTCCTTAGGTGGACTTTAGGATCTCCCGTGCCATCAAACATTTCGAACTTGGGAGGTTTGTACCCCTCCAGAAGTTTAACATCTGGCTGAATGCAGAGGTCCTCATAAATCAGCCCCTCGATACCTTTGTTTGCTTCTACGCTTCGGACTCGGCTGGTCAACTTCTTGAGTTCTGCTGCCAAGTTCCTGATAGGAGAGTCTTTGTCATCAGACTCAGGTGCATTTGAGATTGGTTGAGTGTAGTGGGGTACAGTATCCACGTAGATATGAGTGTTATGGAGGTGGTCGTTTGTGGTGTTCAGTGGTTCGGGAATGAGTAGTGGAATGTTGTTTGGAGTGTGGCATGTGTTGCAGTGTTGAGTATGAGTGGGTTGTATCTGTGGTTGTGGGGTGTTCTGTGGAGGTGCGGGATTCTGGGTGTTGACATCAGGAGCAGTGAGAGAGAATGATAAGTTTGCCAAGTTCCGAACCTAATCCAGTTCTTCTCGGAACTTCAATAATTTCTGCTCAAGTTGGGCAGCAGTTTCCTTAGCAACCCGGGATACCCCGAGGAATCTCAGTTCTTTCAATTTCCTTTCTGGCGCTTGGATCTCCCATTCTACCTTTGTTCTTGTTCCGGATAGGACTCGGAGGAGGAGGAGGTGGAGGGCCCTTGGATCTTGTGGAGTATGATGATGGTGCCAGAATGCACGAACTAACCTTTGGGGAGTATGATGATGGTGCCAGAATCCACTAGAACCCGCTCCAAATACCCTAGTCGCTCGTTGGCGCTGACAACCATATCTTTCCACTCCGCGATCAACTTCTGATGGGCTTCTTGTATTTCCCGGTGCTCACTTTCACACTCTTAAATTCTCTTGCACAATTGATTATACTTAACCGCTGCTTCAGCGTGCTCATCGATAATTCTGTGTTCTTGAATGAACTTAGGCTGACCCAAACCATGGCGATTATCTTCCAACCAACCTGAGTAGTGTGGCACACAATCGGCGTGATACCTGTCTGGCTCAATAGATTCTTTCCCTAAAACGAGTTTGCAATGCCACATGTGCTGAGCTTGGCACTTGTGAGGGCTATCATCATCCTAGAAGTCATCCCTGAAGTGACTCATTTTGTCGAACCTTGGTATGATTTGCTTTCTCCCATCCTACCTCATGGCTCGGAGGGGAACGTAGGGATAAGTTCCTCTTAGCCTAATTAGTGTGAGAAACGGTGCGTCTCGGGATTGAACAATGAATTCTTCCGTAGGGAACCCCTCGACCATCCACTGTACCTGGTCTTCTTTCAGATTCTCAAATAATTCTACCCATCCTCCAGCGTCCTCTAGTTGAGTGAACATGTTAGGCATATAATTCATACTCCTTGGCTGGTGGAAGGCGATGTGATTATCCCAGTCTCTGCGTAGGATCTCTTGCCGGTATTCTCCTTTCTGGAGGTGCTCCATGAGCCAGAGCTAAAGTAATAAGTTGCAATCCTCAAAGTGATTGGCCTTTTGCTGATAGTTGTCCAGGGCTCGGTATATCTCAGCAACGATCATAGGCACTATACTGAAGGGCTACCCGCCAATTCCTTCCATCAGAGTCTTGGTTACATTGGCCAGTCTGGTATGGATCCTAGCCTTCTTCATAGGGAACACTATCATTCCCAAAAAGCAGAACATAAACACAAAGACCCTTCTGTAGATATGCCCCAATGAGGTGAGGGCGAATTCATCTGAGTAGGTGCAGTATGACTTTCTATGGCCGTACCTCTCGTACAGATAGTCGAATGGGATGTAAGATTCTTTCAGACAGGTTAAATCTAGATTCTTCTTCAGTCTCATCATCTTAAGGAAACCCCTACCCTTGCGATTCTCTGGCATAAGCAAACCCGGAGTCTTCCAAGGGATACCAGCTAAACCTCATATTTCTTCGAGCAAAGGAGTCATTTCAAGGTCCCCGAAGCAGAACACGGACCTGTCACTATCTAGAACAGTGTTGCAGTCTCTATGATTCTGTTGTCAGACTGGATTTCTAGAATGGACGGCAAATTCCCTAAGTATTTGCGGACGAGCGTCTGATCACTGGAGTGGAGGTCTTTCCACCAATTCAGCAGCCTTGGATGAACGTTGGTTACCATGCCAAATCTGGGGACTTCGTGCCTCATTTTCTGCAAAACAAAGCGTTAGGCCCTTACCCCACCGAACTCGACTATTTAAACCAATAATTAGCATAGCAAGCATTTACTTCTCCAAATACATGCACAGAACATGGAGGTGTTCGTTTGGGTTTCAAGGAAACCCGGTGGACTTTGGACAAGGCTATCCTAATGAGTCATTATGTGGACAACATAACTGACTAGGCTATGCTTGACCATGATGCACGTACAGTTTAAACGGAGCAAGGTTTCTATTAGGGTATTAGATAGGTACCCTTGAGTGGACAACTCAAGAGGGAAAGGCACGGAACCGCCGACTGCATCGCTGATTGACTAGTTTTATCGCAAATACGCCTTTGCCAAATTTAAAGGGTGATAATATTGGAAGGGAGCAACCACCCATTATAATCATTGCTATGGTATTTGTTTGTCACGAGTGGAATATGATGTTGAAGATGCAGTTTACAAGAATGAAACAAATTGACATATATTTCCATGTTCATAAAATAAATGTTTACAATGATTGCTCAAAATTACAACGGTATTGATGGAAAGCGGTAAATAAAAGCGTTAAAGAAAAAGAAACAAAAGACAAGTTAGTTTCAAATAAAGGCATTAAACAAAGCAATAAAGTCACATATAACATGAAATGGTAAAAGCCTAAAATATCCCCAGCAGAGTCGCCATGCTGTCGACAACCCCTTTTTTTCCAGAACCGGGTTCGGAATCGGGTATACGACAATCGGGAGGACAAATCTATTCCCTTGCGAGAATTGGGTTTTTTGTTTTGAGTTTGAAGAGTCGCCACCTAATGATTAAGTGCATTAGGACACTAAGAGTTCTTTTTAGCTGGAAAACCAGAGTTCGGGTAAGGGCTAGAAATTATCTCGAGGGGAAGGTGTTAGGCACCTCTCAAGATCCACTAGTGTGGTTCCCGGCCATGTTATAATTGTGACTTTAAGTGCAAACAACAAGCAAACAAGCAAGAATTACAAATACGAGGGGGTTTTCATATAATAGTTGCAAATAATTTGAAATTAAAACGAAGTTAAATAAGCTAAAATTTGAGAAGAAAGTAGTTTTAAAATTCAGAATAAAAAGTGAAGAGAGGGAAAATTTTCACATAATTACGGGAAGTAATTGAAGTTAAAAAGTAGTTAAAGAAGCTGAAATTTGAGAAAAGCAGTTTTCGAAATAAAAATAAATAGGTAAAGGGAGAGGGGTCCTATGTTTATAAATAATATGGATCACCCCACACAACACTCGATAACCATTTATACACGGGGTGTTATCACGTGGTCATCATATCCACATCTACCTTTCCCACCCCATTAAGGTATTAAAGCGCAGAATGTCTCGTTACTTATTGCATGCTAGTACCCGTCCCAATCCTATCAGTCCCGGAGGCATTTGGACTACTAATCCTAAAGGGAGAGGGGTTTGGGAACTTTTGAGAGTTTACAAAGGACAAAATACTAAGGCGTCAATCAAAACACATAATGCAAGTAAAGGGGAAAGCAAATAAGCAAGTAGGGCTTAAATAAGCCTCCTAAAATCAGATAAAGCCATAGAGTTTAACATGTCTTGCACGTACTGGTTTAGTCTTAAATTAAATTAAAGCGATAAGCGGACTGGTTCAACACATATTTTTAGACAGGAAGTCTGCATTAGGCTCACTTAAATGCAGTTGTCTAAGACTGATCCAGTTGACTAGTTAACCCTTTGTCTATGTGTTGGATAGAACTACTGATTTTTTAAAACACAAGCAGATTTTAAAGAAAAATTACAGAGTAAAAATAGGTTTCAGAAAAGGGTACTGGTTTGTTACAAAAGTGGTTTAACAACTAAAACGAGTTTCAGGAGGCAGACTGGTTAGGAAAAGGAGTTGCCAATTTTTAACAAAAGAACTGAGTTGCAGACTGATTAGAAGAGATTTGTCAGATAAATATAAAGAAATGACTTTAGGCAGATTTGAAAAAAAAAGTTTACCAGAGTCAATGAGAGAGTAAGTTTCAGAAAGAATACATTGATCTGATTATGAGAAAAAGTTTTAAGAGTTCAGAAAGGGTGTAGGAAGTCATTTGTTTTAGTAAAATCGATACTGTTTTAAACAAGTGAGACAACCCTGGTTCAAAATCCCTATAGGCATGATTTCTATAGGCTATTGCTTCTTGATATCTTTTCAAACACTAATAGAAGCCTTATAAACAATGATATCTGTATATGCTATTTTATTATTAAACCTAACTGTTTGCCTAATGACGTTATTATATGCAGAGATGAAAACCCCTATAGGCATGGTATCTATATGCATGGTTGCAGAATTCAGAAGTTAAATCCTATAGGCATGCTTTCTACGTGTGAAACTGCACAAATTAGAAAGAAAATCCTATAGGCATGTTTTCTACCCTTTGTGCATAAAAGTAAACCCCCTCCCCTTTTTCATTAAATCCCCATGAGTTTATACAAATCATTACAAACCAGTAGAACAAGACTGAAATTAAAAGTACATTAGAAGCTATCAGCTACATCCGAGCAGTCTAATACAGACTTAGTGTCTAATAATATGAGATTGAACCACTTCTGAGATCAAGATTTCCAAAGCCTTCTCTTATCTAGGGTGTTTCAGAGATCCAAGGAGTTTTAGGAACCCGGGGCAATGCTTAAACCCAAGATATTAATTAGAAACTGAATTAAAGTGCAGTGTGGAAGAGCCAGCCCTCAAGTGTACAAGTTCAAAGGGAACTCATGGGTCCCAAGGCAAGGCTCACAAGAGGGGGGCAGAACCTAAGTTCTAAGAGTGAGTGCAAGTGCAATAGAGAGGGAGTTAGGGGATGCCTAGGTAGGCTGGTGGTCATACCTAACCATGAGGTAGGCTGGCACACCCCTAACCAAGCCTGTTCACCCAACAAATAAGAGTACATACCTATTGAAGGTCAGACTATGGTCTAGATAGTGATTAGGATACTGCCAGACCAAGGTCTTAAGCTCAGGATACATATAAAGGGGAAAGGGGAATGGGAATTGAAAGAGTTTAGGACTCAGGGAGTCCAGTCCATATACATGAACAACAATGTCAAGTGTTATCATGTTTCTGAACCATAACTTAACATACAAAAGGAATTGGGGGATAGGGATTCATGTAGTAGCATTGCAAAGAAACAAACCAACTTGCAAAAAAAATTACATTATGGGAGCAGTAAGCCAAACAAAGAATGGACTGAAGAATAAACACATAGGTGAGTGGAAGAAATTAAACAAAGGTAACATACCAGTTGCAGAAGAACCAAGCAAAGAAAAAGCAGGATACTTTCAAGCCAAGCCACAATAAAAAGAACCTTTATACTTGTGAGTTCAGAGAACTTGAATGCTTAAAAATCTAAGTGAATTTGAGAGTAAGAAGTAATGACTTGTTTGTGTGTTCGAACTCCTTTTGAAGGGGAAGAAGTACATGTATTTATAGTTTTTGAAAACGAGTAAAAAGTGAGGTAATAAGCCACAGACATGGAAACAATCACTAGTCAGATTCAATTACACCAGTAATTGCCCTTAATTAAGGGGTCACTTGTTAACGGGCAGTGATAGGGTTAAAAATAAGGAAAGAAATCAATTTAAGAGGCAGATTGGTTATTGCCATAAAAGGAGTAGTAAAACAATACAGCAAGTGATTAAGTCCAAGTACAGGAACATACTTATTTTGAGAAAGTATTCAGTAAGGCAAAATAAGGAAAGAAATCAATTAACCCTTAACAGGCGAAGGAAATCAGAATTTCACAAGGAAAAGTTTTTTGAAAATCAGTCACGAGTTTGAAAATCAATCACAGAAGGGACTCAGTATATAAATGAGGTGCACAAGTAATAGGCATGTGAGGCCAAGCTATGGCAAGAGGAAACAACATACAATAATAGCACAGAATTAATAGACAGCAAGCACTCATAGCATGATAGTCACGTAGGTCAAATTTCATTGGCTTAGTAATAGAGAAAAAGATCAGAAGCATGCAAAAGTCAAGTGAAAATGTTTCTGAAAACATAGTCAAGTCTGACATGTAGCAAGAACTCAGAGTCAAAGGAATCACATAAGGAAAAGGGATGATGAAATAAAGGAATTTCAAATCAAGTTGGGCAATTTCAAACAGATGCAATGCACTAGCAACTTCAGGAACTCGTATAAACTCCAAAGAAATTAGGGTTTTCAACACTTAAAAGATGATAAACAAATGAAACAAACAAAAAATAGTTTCAGATTCTCAAACAAATCCCAAAAATTAAGGTTTTCAAAACCTAGAGATGATAAGCAAATGAATCGAGCAAAATATTAGCAAACAGACTCAGAAACCCTAATTTGAAATCAAAAGATTTTTGAAAAGGAAATTTGGGGAGAACACTTGAAATGTTAAATACAACACAGATCTAGTACAGATAAATGGAAAAGAACCTCGAATAAGCTAGGGTTTCTGAGAACCCTAGAAATGAGAAAGGCTTGGAAGAAACAAGATCAGATCCGGAGTCGATAAGGTCGGAATCAGGCTCAGGAGACTAAGACACACCGGAGCAAGGCCGAAGGTGGCTGGAAACCTCGAATCGATGAAGATCTGAGTGAAGGTCCTCGAAGTCTGGCCTCGAACTTTCAAGCATCATGCACGTGAGAGCAGTAAGAGGTGAGTATAGGTCGTCTATGGCTTGAGCGACCATGAATTCCGGTGAGTTTGGGGTTGAAAGTGGCAGAGAGAAATTAGGGTTTTGAGAGAGTTCGAGATCATTTGAGAAAAAAGGGATTTAGAGGCGGCGTCTGAGGAGAAATGAGGTAGGGTAAGGGGTCATTTGAAATTAAAAAAGGAAAGGGGGGACGGTGGCCGGTGATCTAAATGATCAACGGTCAAGATTAAAAATGGTTATGGGTTGGGTAGATTAAATGGGTATTGGGTCGGGTAATTAGGTTTAAATTGGGGTGCCAATTTGGGTTGAAATTGAAATGAAATTTAGTCTAGATTTTAAATAGCCAATTTTTCCCCTTTTATTTTATAAAAAATGGTAATAATGGTTTTAAAAATAAATTAAAAATACTAAGTAAACAAATATTAACTTAAAAATACTAGAACTAATTTTGTGCTTATAAAATGCTATTAATCACAAATAGACTATAATTGTAATTATATGCAATTTAGCTTTAAAAATGCCAAATAAATTTGTAAAAATACGAAAAAATTACCTTAATTATATTTTGGTGCAAATGTGAGAATAAAATAAATTATTCATCAAAAATGATAATTTTGGAATAATTATTGGATTTTATTGTATTAAAATAGGCAATAAATTGGTTTAAAAATCATTAAAAATGCAAAAACTCTTGGGTGTGCTTATATATGCACATATATGCTATTTCGAGAAGTATTTTGGGTATAAAATTAATTAGGAAAAAATTGAGTATCAACAACTCCTTAGTCACAAACTTCCCAACTATTATTTCTAGTCTTCTTATCTGACCCCATATATTTCCCATGACAGCTGATTTTCACTTGAAGATCTTGCCTGTTTACTGATTAACCACTTTCTCTGTCATCCGTATCACTGAAATACCTTTTTTCCATTCTGACCCAATTTCTTCTATTTGTTGCATTACTCATGAACCGGCATCTATCCGACCTTTGTATCTCACATGAATTCCCAAATCACGTCCATCGCTCCCCACTCTGTGTATACGTTGCTCTTTCTTGACTTGTCCACTGGCCTTGGCCTTGAGGTTTGTTGCTCCTTTACTGACATGGCAACTGATTTCCATTCGAAGACCTTGCTAGTTCATTGACTAAGCACTTCTGTTATAAACCTTAAACCAGAAAATACCTCCCTTTGTTTGAATCCAATATCTGTTGTATTGCTCCAGGACCGACATCAACCCAACCCTTGTGTTTCATCTTATCCCCAAGCATATTGCGTGTTACCAGCTTCGGCACGCATGTCGCTCTTTCCTGATTTAAACCATTGGCCTTGGCCTTGAGGTCTATAACCTTTGATTTCTGCTAGGAATATGTTTTTTATTGCTGGTCCAAGCTTTCTTTTTTGTCCATCTTATCATATAACATACCTTTGATTCATTCACCCTGGCCCTCCTTCTGCTGCATTGTCCATGAATTGATATGGACCAAACCTTGGTATTTTGTACGAATCCCAAAGCATGTTGATTGTTACCAGCTCAGCGTGCTTGTAGTTCTTTTCAGACTTAGGACACTTTGATGTGTTATCCGGATCACGTCTCGTGCAATTAGAAAGCTGATGGCAAATTTTGAAATCATTTCTCACTTGTTCGAACCAAACAGACTCAGGAAGAAAAAGTGAACAAGAAAAAGGAATAGAATAAAGGACAAAGGAGAAAGATGATTCCTGATAAGAAAAACTACAAGGTAGAAACCTATTGGATGTGTATATTAACTCTAATGACCGTGACATGAACTTGCGGCCTATTCTGTTAAGCAATTTTGATGTTCAGCTCTTGTCGTACCTTTTTCCCATGAAACTAGGCTTCAATGCTCCGCATATCCAATCTGGTTCACAATCCTTATTCGACTTGTAGTGCCCGAAGGATTTTCACTATCAAGCCTCTCTCATTTTGATCTTTTCTCTCAATTTACAGTTGCCTCAAAGTGCCCGAAGGTTTTCACCAATGAGATTCTCTCATTTTTTATTCTTCTCAGTTTGGACCGAAGTGTTGCCCCTGATGTGATTCACCTTTACTTGCTTGACTTGGCATCTTTCGAAGACTGATCGGAAGGTCTTTCTTTGGACCGTAACGTGGGCTTTTGGATAGGGTTAGAAAAAAAGGTATTTAAAGGCTCAAAACAAATCAACTTGGGTTTAAAATTACAACTTTCAGAACCAGATTTCTTTACAACAACCACAACTTCTGCCCCAGTTTCTTGCTTGGGGAATTTCTAATTTTTGTTCCATTATAACCGAGCCGTAAGGCTGCCTACCTATCCTTAAAGGAATCATGTCAAATGTGGTTCACTAAATTCCTTGTTGTTATAGTTTCCTTTTCACTTATTATTATTTTTTCTTTTTCTTTTTCTTTTTCTTTTCTCATCCCCTTTTTTTTCTCCTTTTTCTTTTGTTGTTTTGTTGTTTTTGTTATTTTTTTTTCTTTTTCTTATCTTTTTCTTTTTCCTCATCTTTCTCTTTTCCCTTATCTTTCATGCTTGTGTTTCTAATCTTTGCTACTAATTCCGAAAGAGGGGTATGAAAGAAAACAAGTAAGGATCAAAGGGGTAACGAAGGATAAAGTGTTTAGATAGCAGAAGAAAATGCCTTCGTCATTCCAATCTTCAAAATATGCCAAGCACAAACAACGTGATTAAATAGACATTTGTAGCATCTTTTGATTGTGCTAGATTTGATAGCTATATTCACACATTTTCTTTTTCATCTGTTAAATACAAAGCACCATTGGACAACACTCTCACTCTCATTATCACGAACGACCCTTGCCAATTTGGGCAAACTTGGTTTTAATTTCAAACTGATGCGGCATGACACATAAGGTTTCTTTATGTTCTATCAGCCCCAGTTTCACATGGTTCGGGCTTCAAATGATCTCAATCTATTCTTGTTTCCCTTAAGTGCCCCTATTATCTTCCCAATTGCTTCATGGTTGAAACTTTAAGATTTAGGCCTAGAACTATGCAAGCATGTCATGTCACTAGAGTCGACAGGAAAAGAACTATGAAGAGGAGAGAACTAAACAAAAGAAAATAACTAGAAATAACAGAGAACATGACATTGCATTAGACGTTAAAATAGTTCAAACAACAAGACAAGCAAGCTAAACTGGAGTATAATCCTCAGAACAAACCTAGACAACACTAAATGAGATACTACGACCCAAGGAACTGGACAAAATGAAAAAAAATGGAAGGGTTTGATTTACAAGACAATATCCAACTTACAACCCTAAAATAACTTGGACAGCAGAAATGACAACAAAATCAGCCACCAAAACTCCTCTCCGATTGACCAAGAGATGGAGTTTCCTTCCAATTACCAAACTCAACATCTTAGCTATTGACTTATGCATCAACAATATTAGGACCTTCACAAGTCTTCATCCCATTGTTCTCAGCAAATTACTTTTGGGTTTCCTGTGCCTGTTCGTTCTTAAGATCAACCTCTGATAGTGCTGAAAGTTTAGTAGCACGTGGACCTCTGAGGCTCCCAGAAGAGTTCTCACATTATTTTTCAAAATAGACCGTATCCACCATATGCGTCTCATTATGCACAGGTGACGGACTTTGACTAGTGTTCGCTGCATCTGGACTTTGCACGACAATGTCGCCTACATCAATATGCTTTTGGATCGTGTTCTTCAGATTCCAACACTTCTCTATGTCATGCCCCGGGGCATCTGAGCAATATGCGCACCGTTGAGAAAAGTCAAACTTCTTTGGGAGAGGGTTTGACATTCTTATCTGGATCGGCTTCTACATGTCTAGTTTCCTTAGCCTTTGGAATAGACTGGCATATGACTCTCCCAATGGAGTGTAGGTTTTCTTCCGTAGCCTCTCATTCTTAAAGGCTTGATTGGGCCAGAAACCTGATCCAGGGGGTTTGCGATAGGTTTGTGGGAATAGATAAGCATTTTGTGGAGCTGGATACTCGGAAAGTGATGTATGATTTTAGGGGTTATATGAAAAGGAGTAGTATTGGGGAGGATCATCTGGTGCACAATGATGTTCACGGGTGCGAGGGCGAGGCTGGAAAGGTCGATCAAGGGTCAGATCATCTTCTCTGTTTCTCTTTCTTCCACCCAATCTTATTGGGATAATCTGATTGTCTTTCAGATGACTCATGATTTTGCCTGCCTTGATTCCTTCTTCTACCATCTCCCCCATTTTTATCATATCACTAAAAGGTTTACCCAAGGCTGAGATCAAATGACTGAAGTAGATGGGCCCCTGGGCTTGTAGGAAAAGCTCAACCATTTCTTTTTCAACAATCGGGGGATTGACACGAGCAGCCTGTTTCTTCCATCTGAACCCAAATTCCCTAAAGTCTTCATCCAGCCTTTTTCCCATTTTAGATAGGGAGGAACGGTCTGGGTAGTGCCTGATTTTTATTGAAAGCGTTGCACAAAATCTTGAGCCAGGTCACCCAATGTATGCCACTTACCAACATTCTAACGAGTATACCATTCCAAAGCTGCCCCAATCAAGCTCTTACTAAAATAGGCTATCATCAAGCCATCTTTCTCTCCAACAATTCTCATTTCACTGCAATAGACCCTCAGGTGGGCCACCGGATCTCCACACCCATCATACAAGTTAAACTTTGGTACTTTGAACCTTACGGGCAAGCAAACGTCAGGTGACGAAGACAATTCTTTACCAGACTTGCTACCCTGATCTCCCCTTCCTTGCACGTTCCTTAAGGAATGTTCTATGTTCTTCAGCTTCCCAGAACTTAGAGGAAGAGTGATGGAGATAGGAGGGTGATTGGGAGATGCCAAAGTTTGAGTAAGGACAACATCTGAGAAACTAGGTGGTGGAGGTGGTAGTGCCTTCCAAACCATCCAAGCCTGATACATGTCTGTTATGTGTTGTCCTAACATCCTCACCTCATCAGCCAAACCTGTGTCCTGTTCAACCAACAACTTTTGGGTACCAATATCAACTACCCCAATTTTGTTGTTATCCGCCATCGCCTTTTGGCTTTTATGTTGTAGAGGGGAGTTACTATTTCCGGAACCACAAACCAACCACCTTTCTGGTATTGAAAATGAACAAAATGGGAGCATCTTATTAGTGTTAGGATTTTTTAACAGATAGGTAAACGCACATTAAGGATGCAATGCACCTAAGCAATTAACCATTTCTATCATGCATTTGCTTCAGTAGCGTGCGGCATTCCGACTTCTTATAATTGTGCCCATTTTTTAACATCTCTCAAACTTTCCCTTATTTTGGTTATTTTCATTTTCCCCTTTCTTTTCTTTTTCTTCTTTTTTAGTGGTAGTCAAATCTTATGTGGATTGCCTACGTATCATGTCCCCGCATGAATCAGATCGTGCGTACTTCTGACCGATGTAAAAATACGTAGCTTTCACAAAACAATTGCTTTTATTATAACACTTGGAAGAAGTTACAAATTTTGAAAAGACAACAAACCAAACTTGGAAAGGAGTGACAGACTTACAAACTTCAACAAGACAATACACACTCAAAACAAAATTAAGAATACATTGATGCCTTAACATTTCCTGGGGCCCACGAGGCATCATTCAGCCTCGCCGTAGGCCTTTGTGTAAGATCCCTTTGGAGCCTCTCCAAATTGATCATTATTTGCCGGATGAATGTCATCACTGCCGCAAAAAATGTGGTACGGGTCATGTCCTCGCACGCTCGACATTTTGCAGTAATGTAATGTGCGATGTTTGCGACCCCTTCTCTAATCCTGCTCTTTTCCTGCAGCAATCGCCATATCTGTTGATCCCGGGTTTCCAGTACTCGTGAGTTATGTAAGAGTTGATCTTGAAACTTGTACATTTGTTCCTCCATCCGCGCCATCAGGTCGTAACAGTGTTTCCTATCTGCTCTGAAATCTCTAGCTTGCCTGAATACCCTGTCTTCGAGAGTGGGTATTGTTCCTCTCAGGACAGTGACGCTCCCCTTATAATCCCTCTTCATCTACTACATATGAAGTGCCAGCTCTTTTGCGCCCTTTGTCCATCTGGCTCGGACCCTTGCCAAGCTAGCTTCCGATCTCTCCAAGTTCATTTGGCTCTTGCGGGCTTTCCCTTTCAGTTCGTTTATGAGTTTCTGGTCAGCCCGACTCCTTTCTGGTTTCCTGACAGTTATTCTCATTTTTCGGATATGAGCCTTAAGGGCCTCATTTTCTTCAATTAACCTCTTCTTTTCTAGTTCATTGCATGGCTTGCTTCTCCAGTTTGCTTATTTCGGCCTTGGAGGTTTCTTCCTTTGCCAGCCAACCCCATTGCTCTCGTGAGTCATCCGTAAATTGCTGGACATGGGCTCTTTTAGCAGGTCTCAGGGAAATATGGAATCTCTTCCCAAACCATACATTATACTTTGGGTCCACTTCGCCTCTTAAATCCCGGACCATGGTTCTGGGCTCGAGGAATCTGCACTCATTCCATAACTTGCGATTATATCCTCTGGAAATGCAGCTCTGGGACCTAACTTAATGACTTGTTTTCTCGGGTCTTCATCATTAGGGACGACTTGAAACCTTCCCAATTGCCGCAATACCCGATGGGGAGCATGTGGCTGGATGCTCTGGATGCCCATTAAGAGAATATAGCACTCTCCAGCCGACATGTATACTGCTTCAGTAACAGGAAGCCACCCAAATGCCCATTCAATTTTATCGGACGTTAAGGATCTTAGTTGTTTAAACCAAACTTCAGTACCTTCTGGAAATTCAATACCCGTTACCCGTTTGTCAAACTTTTCAATGCATTTTAATCCGGTCAAACCGGCATTCGTATATCCCGCCTGATGACAAAGGTGTTCTTGCATCCACAATTGAAGTAGCAAATTGCAACCTTGAAAAAATCTTCCTCCTTCCTGGCAGACAGTCAAAGCTCGGTAGATTTCTAACAAAATCAAAGGAACTACAGTGATGTTGGCCTTTTTTATCACAACATCGGCCATCCCTACGAGGCCTATTTCTATCTTAGCATCTTTGCGTGGACAGATCACAACCCCCAAGAATGCTTCTATGAATGCCAAACCTCGCCTTGCTTCCCATTTGTTTCTATTTCCGGCATGGGTCAGCCCAAGATTCGGCTCTTCGAAACCCCAAGGATTACCATAACATTGATACAAGAACATGAGAGTACAACATCCTTTAGATAAGTCCTCATTCTGAACATCACGACTAATACTCAGTAAATCCAAAAATCGGTGTGGAGATACCGGTCTTGGTGAGAAAGGATATTTACCCCTCAGGTTTTCGTTGAGGCCTGCATAACTTGCCATCTCCTCTAAGGTCGGTGTGAGCTCAAAATCTGAGAACCGAAACAATTGCAAGTTGAGTCCCAAAAAGATATCAATGCTTCAATAATATCCTGCCTCGGCTTGATGTTCAATAACCCAACGAGACCGCCCAGAACTTTTACCACCGTCTCTCTACTATCCTTGCCTAGGTCATTCCATCACATATGGAGCTTCAAAGGGATCTCTTTAAGGACTGTGAAGGGTTAAATTTCAATCGTGCTCATCCTGCACATTTATTAAGGTGATCTAATAAAAAAAATGACATTTTTCAAAAGATTACATTTAAGAAAAACCATGACCCGATTTTGCCGATATGGCCTTTCAGCACCCCGAGGACGAAGATTTTAAGGCTGTGTTGGTTAACCGGTCAAAATCTTGAAAAATGACCAAAGGTGGCTGTTTTTGCAAAAACAGCCTTTCGTCGCCCTTTTAGGGATATTCGACTATTTTTTACAAGGAATGTATCACATTAATTATTCTCAAATAAAAACAAAATTTTTGTTCTTTTTAGACTATTTTTGCACAAGGGAAGTTGGACCCGATGGGAGTTGCCTAAGTATCTCACATTCAGTGAGAATCAAACTGGCGTAGTTCGGGTAAATAAAACAGACTATTTTTGGAAACAAGATGCAACCCTTTTCATTTCATCGGTAAATAAAACAAATTATTTTTTGATTTTTTTTCTTTTTCCTTTTATTCCTTTTTTCTATTTTTCTAAAATATTTTTGGCAGAGTTTCAGCACTATTTGGATATTGGATTTTTCAAAGCAGGCATTTATCCCTCTCAACCATCTCATTATATTTTCCTTAAGTTTTCCTTATAAGCCGGTCAACATACAAATTCGAAGCAAATAAATGCACAAGTAGCAGTAAGATGCATCATATTGGTCTTTATATTTCAGGTACACCTGTCCTAGATAGACCCAACCCCTATGTTGAGTTTCCAAAGTCAAATGTACATGATGCAAATAAACGTTCCTACTAGGGATCCGATAGGAGGCTTTGTTTTTCTAGGTAAAAACCTGGGTTTATTGTTCTAGGCATGACTTACCCGAGCGGACAACTCGAGCCGGGGGGGGGAGGGGGGGAGGAGCGTACCGGGGATACAGAAGCTCCGCCGGCTTAGCAACTTATCCGAACCTCGCTCTAAATGGGAAAAGACTCTAAACAGAAGAGAAGTCACACGAAGTGCACCCTTCTCCATGATGTAGAAGACTTAGATAGAGGAAGGATTTGTAAGAATTTATATACAGTTCACCAATATCAAAGCGGTAAAAAGAAACATTTAGCACATTAGGCCCCAATATGTTAAAAAACCAGATAATAAATAAAGTCAAATATAATGAGTATTCTAAGCTCGAATTTCTAACCCTGAACCAGTGGTTCTGCGAAAGGTCCCCAGTAGAGTCGCCAGAGCTGTCACACCTCCTTTTTACCTACACCCCCGAAAGAAGTGTACAAAATGAAAAGGCATTTTTCCAATTAAAGGACAATCAAAACGAGATTTATTTATTAAAAGATTCAGAGTTGCCACTTGGGAGATTTATGGTGTCCCAAGTCACCGGTTTAAAATCCCGAATCGAGGAAAAGAATGACTCTGTTTAACAGTCCGCGAACCAGAAATCCGGGTAAGGAATTATGTTAACCCGGGAGAAGGTGTTAGGCATTCCCAGGTTCCGTGGTTCTAACACGGTCGCTGAACTATCATATTCGGTTTATTTATCTGATTTTAATATATTTTGAACCTATGTGCAAATTTTAGCTTTTAACCACTTTTATTCAATTTTTAAAGAATGTTGAACGTCGTTTAAAATATGGCTTTGGATCACGTCACATGAAATGCACCCGCAATCCCAAACATATTTTATTCAACTCTTTGGGATTTGGATTTGGGTCACATGAAATGTACACCCGAGTTTAAGGAGGTAAAATTATAAAATGACGTGCCTAAAAGCAACTAACGCGTTATTAACTTTGTGAGGGCCATAGAAATTAGCTAAATGGCACACCTCAAGTTCTAAATATTTTAAAAGCATAATTAAAGAGGGCCACACAATTTGTCAATTTTGTTTGGCGCGGCGCATCTCAATTTATTTTAAAAGGACGTCCTAAAGATGAACTGCTATTAACTATTAAGATTCGTCTTTATCCTGAAAACTTGTTAACATTGTGAATTAACCAACATCCGGGTATTCAAGGAAATTCAGGCCCCGAGCTCAAGTCCAAACTCGAACAAGGACGATCCCCATTATTGAAGAAACCCTTAGTTCGAGCCTGCTACTTAACTCGAAAA
>MU781993.1:82337-128267 GCA_026770625.1 Nicotiana glauca
CACCCCAAGATTGAACACCAATTTTTCGATTCTTTTTATTAAACAAACAGGGATATAACTGCCTATAACTTGAATTTTACGAAAAATTACGCCCACGCAGAAACATGTAATATGAATTATATTGGAGAAATGAACGGAATATTAAAGATGGCATTCAACTACACTATACAGGAGTTCCAAACCAACAAATCATTTAGTTATTGCATTGTACCGGGAAAACTCAAAACAGACGACATAGTCAACTTGAGTGTGAAATGGAGCAGGATATACTAATCCTAAATCAACACACACCTAATTAAACGAAGAACTTAAATCTAGAAAACTTTATATGATTACCAATGTGCCGAAAAGATCCCACTCTTAATCATCCTTACCATTTCAAACAACTAATAGAATAAGACAAAGTTGGACTTCAACTTCTCAGCACATGCTTTTACTACAGTAGTGTTGTGACTAACAAATATTCTAACAAACATGACAATAGAACCTAAGAGTCTAAACAAACATGAATAAATATACACCACATGATAGCCCTATTACAGTATCAATACAAACTCCAAACATACTAGAAAAAGGAATAGATAACATCATAATCTTCATTTCCTTCAGAAAACACAACACGAGCCATGTCTTACATGCTTAAGGTCAAAGATGTGTACCTGGAAATGAAAGGGAAAGGAAAGTGAGGTTCAGCAGAAACAAGGCAAAGACCAGCAGCAATACAGCTAACCAAACCCAACTTCCAGACCAAGAGATCGCACAAATAATCCCAGAAAATGATGAACACTGGAGCAAAATAGCTAAACTTATAAATATAACTCTCTTATCAACCAGTTCGACCCATTTTTCACTTAACCGAAGGCTGAAATCAATGAAGAATCAATAGAACGGTACATCTCTCATCTTTCTCTCTCTTCTTAGGGTATGAATGTCTAGCTTAGTAAAACTTTCTTAAACTCAATGTATTCCCAAAATTCCTCTCATTTCAATCTCTAAGCCCCCTTTTCTCTGTGTGCCACCTCTGTATTTATACCCAAACTCCACCCCTTTCCAGCCCTTAAGATCACTTAACCAATTAAGAAAATAAATCCCCCATCACTCTCTGATTTTTCCACTTCTAAAGACACTAAAACAGAGTGTCAATTTCCACTATTGATCCCCTTTCCCATTATTTAATTCAACTGGTATGACAGCCTATATTTTAATCCAGGCTTGCCCTGACAATCCAGTGTTGGCATACCACTTAGTTCCAATTTTCAAATTAACCCTAAAAACCTTATTAACATTCTGAAAATTCCAAGTATTCGCAAATTAAAGCTATTCAAATTCTTACACCAACAAAAATCTATCGACAGTCTGCTTAATAGTTCTTAATACTAAAACCGAAACAAATTTATCTTTTAATGAAACTTGACATGAATTAGTTTAAGAACTACTATTGAGCGAGTTTAAACTATTGGTCAAACCAAATGAAATCAACAAACAGTCTGTACAATTTAAGGACTAACAAGAAAAATCATAAAACAAACTGACCAAACAAAAAAAATATAAAAAGAAAGGAGTAGAAGAACAACAAAATGGAACAAAAATAAATAAAATAAATGAAACGTGGAGCAGAATACCTAATGAATACCTCGGACTGTGAAGAAACGTGACTTGAAGCTTCAAACCTTCGGATTTTTGGTCAAATTTGATATTAATCGTATGTTCTCCTAGAGAACAAACGATTAACATCACATTCGACTGAAATCAACCGCAGAAATTTGATTTGGATTTTTGGGGTTTTAGGGTTGGTCCTTTAATCTAATATTCGAGGGGTTCCAGGATGATTCGAAGAATAAGGGTCAGGGATTTGTGGTGAGGGATGTTTGGTGTTCATTTGTTGTTAATTAGAGGCTGAGGGAAAGTGGCGCCGCCACCGGAGAAAAGGGGGAAAGGTGGCGGCTACTAGGGTTCTGAGTTTCGATCTAGTATTCGAGGAGTTCAGCTAGGATTCAAAGGAAACTGATGGTGGATCGGAGATGAGGAAGTTATGGTGGACCTACGATGTAAATTTGGAGGTGTTTGGCCGCCGTCCGCCACCGTAAGCGATTTTCGGTGGGCGAAAGGCAGCGGTGTAAGGCGGTGGATTCATGCCTGTCTCTGAGTTGTTAGAGACGAGGGAGGGTAGGGTTTGGCTTAGGGGGCGGGGTCTATTTGAAAACTTATATACGGGAGGGGTGGATGAATCTAGGCCATTAGATCAACTGAGATCAACGGCCTGGATCGACCACTTAAGAAGAACGGTGTCATTTAGACACTCTAGGGGCTGGGTCGGTCTCGTTTGAATGGGTCGAGAGATGGGTAAACGGGTGATGAGGAGGATTGTGGACCGTTGGATGGGTAAGGAAAGAATGGTTGAGATTGATTGACGGGAAACGGCGTAGTATTCTCACCATACTACGTCGTTTCGATCGTCCCTTGGACTGAAAGTCTGGACCAGGTATAAGGGCGGGTTTGGGCTGGTTTTAACTGGGTTTGGAGTGTTTGGTTTGGGCCTTTTGAATTAAAATTGTCTTTTGGCCCAATCTGATTCCCTCTTAATTATTTTCTCTCTTCTTTTTTTTCTTTTCAATTTTCTTCCTAATAAAAATACAAACCTAAATTTAATTTTGACCAAATTATCCTAAATGTTAATTAACTCTAAATAATAACTATCACTAATAATTAGATACCAAATCACATAATTATACATTAAAAATGCAAAGTGCATTATTTTTTATGTTTTTCTTCATTTTATAAGTAATTTACTACTAAACTTAAAATTATACAATTAATTTCTAAAATGCAAATGCAACCTATTTTTGTATTTTCTTATTAATTGGTCAAATAAACATGCACACACACAAATACAAACAATAACTGAAAACCACGAAAATTTACAAAATTGCACATAAAGGAAAATTGTTTTATTTTGAATTTTCTGGGAATAATTCGTATAGGCAAAAATCACGTGCTTACAGGAAATTTCCAAATTTATTTTCATCATTCATACATTTATTCTCATGTCAGGGAGAGCAAATATCAACATATGTAAATCCCAAGGTAAGCAATGCAAGCATGCGCAAATCATGCCGATGACACACAGCCCGATCCAACAATAATTAAATTATGCACTGCCAGAGGGTCGAATGACGCGAACCATAGATGCATCTATTGCCCCGCTCACGAATCATACATGCGACGCGGTCAAATATAAATAAACACAACAATCAGTCAATCAAGAATTTATCAGGGAACAATTATCCAAAGAAAAGCCAATTCTATTTTAACAATTCTAGAAAATGACGTTTAATCTTTTTAGAAATTTATTTACTAATTAGATGTGATTTAAGAAATTCAAACTGTCAATATTATTACAAATATTCCAAGTATAGCATGCTTTTGGGTCCTAGACTACCCGGACTTAAATATAATGGTAGCTACGCACAGACTCTCGTCACCTCGCGCGTACGTAGCCCCCACAAATAGGAGCACAAATCCAATTAATTCACCTATGGGGACAATTCCCTCTTACAAGATTTGAAAGGAGACTCACCTCACTCCGAGGTTCCATAACCGGCTTTCAAGCCCTTCCGATGACTCAATCAATGCGCAGTGCTCCAAAACTAGCCAAGAAATGAGAAAATCCATAAATATAGGCTCTAATACTCACAACAATTCAATTTAGATAAATTCCCAACTCCGCTCGAGAAGTTGACTAAATCGTCCTCGGGATCACGTGCCCGGATTCCAAGAAAATTCACAAAATCTGAAAATCCATTCCAATACGAGTTCAACCATACCAATTTTATCAAATTTCGATAACGAATCAACCTCCAAATCTAGAATTTTTGTCATTGAAAAGCTTACAAATTTTCTTCAATTTCTTCCATTTGATTCACTAAAACTTGATAAAAATAAACAAGAAATCATTAAATATAATTACTTTTCGATATAGAACACTTAACCCCAATCCATATGGTGAAAATCACTTTAATTCGAGCTTCATAGCTCCAAAAATGAGTTAAAATCTCGGACTGCTCAATTTATACACTGCCGAGCATTTTCACACATGCAGTTACTATTCACGCTGGTGTGGTTACTATTCACACGAGTGCGATTACTGTTCACGCACATATGGTTACTATTCACGCAGGTGCGGTACTGTTCACGCACCTGCGAAAAACACAGCAACTGCCCAGAAATTTCAGCTGCTTTTAATTTCACTAAAAATACTCTAACTCCATCATACGAAATTGGAATTTGACGATTCTTGTTCCTATGAGTCACAAATAATAACACAAACTATTCCTTCAATTGAAACTCAATTCAGAGCTCATTTACTCAGTGCGATACCAATTTTGCTCGTTAAACAATTAACTCATGTTTTGCGCTAAAAACTCAATCGCGACTTGATGAAATTAGGCCAAACTTTCTAGATCACTCCTATAATTCATTATCAAAATTTCGAAAGTCTCGGAATCGAGTTTCGATCTCTAGAACTAAAAATGGACCTTTGGATCATTACATGTTTGTGCTCAAAACGTCAAACTCTTCCAAAAACTCCTCCAAAACTCATCCGAGCCCCATGGGATCCCAACCAAGTATAATAACAAGTTTCATAACATGACACAAACTTAGTAGATACCTCAAATTACATTGAACAAAACTAAAATATGAATCGCACCCCAATTTAAGCTTATTCAAAACTAACAAATTCCAAATTCTACATTCGATGCCGAAACCTATCAAATCAATTCTGATAAACCTCAAATTTTACACACAAGTCATAAATGACATAACAAAGTTTTTCCATTTTCCAGAATCAAATTTCGATCTCAATATCAAAAAGTCAACTCCCCAGTCAAACTTTTCAAAAATCTTCTATTTTCAAACTTTCGCCAAAATGCATTAAAACATCCTACGGAATTCCAAATCCCAATCCGAGGATATGACCAAGTCCAAAATCATCATACAAACCTGCTGGAACCTTCGCATCCCGATTCCGAGGTCGTTTACTCAAAAATCCAATCTTAGTCGATTCTTTCAACTTAAAGCTTCCGGAATAAGAATTTTCTTTCCAAATTGACTCTGAACTTCGTGAAATTCAATTCTGACCCCGCATACAAGTCATAATACCTGAAGTGAAGCTGATCATGGCTTCAAACTGTTGAACGGCATACTAGAGCTCAAAACGACCGGTCGAGTCATTACATTAATAGTGCATGCGACGACACTCTCACAGCCATTTTGAAAAGGATGGAGGAAATGGAGAATGAGAACAGAGCCCTCCTATACCAAATGAGAGAACACCAAGAAAGGGTCGATAATATACCGGGCGCCCCTAAGCTCTTGCCGAAGAGAGATACTGGCCAATTCGTAGAGCAACCGTATAGTGATGAAGCCGCCCCACATGCCATACCAAAAACATTTAAAATTCTGCCCTACCTCAGGATATAATATGGCACGACCGAACCCAAAGATCATGTGATTCACTATGTCACCACTAAGAAAGGAAATGACCTTGACAAAGAAAAAGTATCTTCCATTCTGTTGAAAAAATTTGGTGAAACCTTTACGTGAGGAATATTGACATGGTATTCCCAACTACATGCGTGTTGCATTGAAACTTTCGAAGAGATGGCCGATAAGTTTTTAACGGCCTATGATGGGGCCAAGAAGGCCAAAGCAAGAGTGAACGGCATATTTTATATCAACCAGTCTCCGGGAGAGAGATTGAGGGACTTCCTCACCCGGTTCAACTGAGTAAGGATGATCTTGCTGAACGTATCAGAAGGGATGGCAGTCGCAGCCTTCCAGAACGGGCTGAGCAGGGATGGTTCGAGGGCGACAAGAAAGTTATTAAGTCGGCTGATGAAGTATCCTCCAAACACTTGGGATGAGATACACAACGCATGTTGTGTCGAGGTTCGAGTAGATGAGGACGACCTCAATGGACCAACTCACCAACTGACCTCGATATAGGCCGAATCCAGGAAAGATCGAAGAAATAATGTCAGAAGAGAGCTCGTAGCCCACAATCTAACATGGAACAACATCAACCATATGTCAGAATGGCTATTGCACCCTCCTCCCGCCATGAAGAACCAAGGATAGGGACTCACCGGAATAAAACAGGTATGCCCCGATATTATTCGCTCACAACTTTTATGGGTCACCTACATAAATAGTCTATACCTTGGAGAAGTTCGGACCAAAGGTAAAGTGGCCATAGAAGATGAGGTCATATTCGAGCAACAGAAAGTCAGACGCCCTCTGTGAGTTCCATCAAGAACGAGGGCACAAAACCGAAGATTGCATTGCTCTAAGGCATGAGGTCGTAAATGTGTTACGACAAGGACACCTCAAAGAGTTGATGAGTGACAAGGGAAGGACCAAATTTGTTAGTGGACACGAACAACACTAAGGACCGCCGAAGCTTCCCTCACTAACTCGCACCATCCACATGATCATCGGTGGTGGTGACAATGCTTCCATCAACAACGTGAATTTCACCACTACCCACAAGCTCAAACAGTCAATCACCCGTGAACGGTATGACGAACTCGAAGAGAGTATCATCTTTGATAAGTCAAATACAATGGTTTGGCTTTACCTCACTATGATGCCCTTGTTATTAATTTACAAATTTTAGATACCGATGTGAGACGTATTATGGTAGATGATGGGAGCAGTGCGTGCATTATCCATTCTTGGGTACTTGCACAAATGAAACTCAAAGATAAGATAGTGTCGCGTTGTATCACGCTAAATAGTTTTAACAATGCACTCGAGCAAACATCTGGTGAAATCACACTCCCCTTTCTGGCCGGTGATATCACTCTGGAAACCACGTTCCATATTATGGACCAAGACACAACGTACAATGCCATAATAGGGCGACCATGGATATATACCATGAGAGTCGTCCCTTCCAGCTTATACCAGGTCATTAAGTTCCCGACCCTATAGAGAATATTCAGCATACAAGGGGAACAACACATATCCAGGAATGCTACCATATCGCCCTAGACAGCATAGTCAAATCAACAAATGGAGGACAAATAAAAAGAGGAATAGCGATCAATAGGGTCGAGGTCGATATATGACGATAGTGAGGACATCATCAGAGACCTTGATATGGTAAAATCTGCAAGATCAACCATCGAAGACCTTGACCCCGTTCAATTAGACCTCATGAACACAGCAAGAAAGCTTACATCGGCTGCAAACTCCAAGAACCAGGTAAATTCTGTCAATTCTTAACTACTAACACAGATTTGTTTGCCTTTAGCCATGTAGATATGTCGAGTATCCCAAAGGAAATCACCACACATAAACTGAACCTCGACCCATTCAACACCCCAGTAAAACCGGTCAGACGTAAGATTAACTCCGTAATTAATGATGTAGTACATAAAGAGGTAGAAAACTGTTGAAAAATGGCTCCATTAGGGAGTCAAAGTACCTAGTGGGTCGCCAACGTGGTCATGATAACAAAGAAGAATGGGAAATGGTGAATGTGCGTGGATTTCATTGATTTGAATAAAACATGCCCCAAAGATTCATTCCCACTACCCCATTCGACCAACTCATCGATGCAACAACCGGGCATGAACTACTAAGCTTTTTGGACACCTATTCAGGTTATTATCAAATCCCCATGGAGAAAGAGGATTAGGAGAAAACCACATTCATCACCCATCAAGGGACGTATTGCTACACGTCATGCCCTTCGGGTTAAAGAATGTATGGGTGACTTACCAAAGGTTGGTAACAAAGATGTTCAAGAGCCAACTCGGTAAAATGATGAAATTCTATATATATGACATGTTTGTCAAGTCCAGAAGGAAAGAAGATAATATCAACCACTTGAGAGAAACTTTCAGCATATTCAGGCAATACGGAATGAAGCTGAACCCCAAAAAGTGTGCATTTGATGTGGCCTCAGGAATGTTTCTAGGTTTCCTAGTATCACAGATAGGATCGAGGTCAATCCTGACCAAATCAAAGCCATCTAGGGGATACCAGAACACTTGACCCCTAAAAAGCAAGTTCAAAGGTTTACTGGCCTGATCGCCGCTCAGTCAAGGTTCATTTCACGATCATCAGATAGATGTCACAAATTCTTTGTCGTACCCAGGAAGGATAATGACCTCTACTGGACCTCAAAGTGTGTCGAAGCCCTAAAAGAATTGAAATAATACTTGTCATCACCACCACTGCTTTCAAAACCAAATCCAGGAGAACATTTCCTTGTTTATCTCATTGTTTCCAAAGTAGCTGTGAGCACAGTCTTGGTTCGAGAAAACAAAGGTACGCAATACCACATACTCCCTCCGTTTTAATTTATGTGAACCCATTTGACTGGGCACGAAGTTTAAGAAAAGAGAGAAGATTTTTAAACTTGTGGTGTAAAATGAAGCACATATATTTTGTGTGTCTATAAATCATTACATAAAGGTAAATTGTTTCCAAATAGGGAAAGAGGTCATTCGTTTTGGCACGCACTAAAAAGGAAATATGTTCACATAAATTGAACGGGGGGAGTATATTATATTAGCAAAACATTAGTCGATACCGTGATGAGGTATCCTCACCTCGAAAAGTTGGCCCTAACCTTAGTCGTAGCTTCGCGAAAGCTTAGACCGTATTTCCAATTCCATCCCATCTCGGTTGTCACGAATTTCCTCCTAAGAAGAATTTTGTATAAGCCCGATCTATAGAAAGGCCGGACAAATGGGCTATCGAGTTGAGCGAGCACTATATCACATACCAGCCACAAACGATGATAAAGTCACAAGTGCTCACTGACTTCAGCGCAAAAGTAATTCCCGAAGTTGAAAAAGAAGGTGCTCAAACTTCCTCCCAAACACAAGACCTCTAGGTCCTATACACCGATGGCGCATCCAATGCATCCAGGTCTGGACCGAGACTCATACTCGAAGTCCTAAGAGGCAAAGTAATTTGTCAGTCCGTAAGGTACCCAAATATGACTAACAACGAGGCCGAGTATGAGTGCGTAATTGCAAGTTTGAGACTAGCACTCAACTATAGAGCAAGACGGTTAAAACTACGATGTGATTCCCAACTCGTAGTCAACCAAGTCACAGGGACTTACCAAAACAAAGAACAAAGGTTACAAAAATACCAGACTGAAATCTGCAAGCTACTGCCCGAGTTTGATAATGTGAGCTTGACCAAATTCCCCGAGCACAGAATGTTGAGGCAGACAACCTTGCTAAACTAGCCGCAGCCACCAAAAGCATCATAGCTGGAGACAAAAAAGTAGTCCACCTCCTCAACTCATTTCTTGATCAAATCGAGGTAAGAACGTAAGCTTAACTTGGGATTGGAGCAATCGTATTATTACATATTTGTAGGACAGCATAATCCTAGATGCTAAAAAAGAAGCTAAAAACTGAGAATGCAAGCAGTCAGGTATGATCATCCACAATGACATGTATAAGAGAACTTACGGCGGCTTTCTGGCAAAATGCTTGGGCCCAAACCAGACATGGCATGCTCAAAGAGGTCCGCAAGGGCCATTGTGGATATCACTCTAGCAATCGGGCTCTGGTCAGATGCCTCATACGAACAGGATATTACTGGCCCACCATGAAAAAGGAGGCCACGGACTTCGTGAAAAAATACGAGCAATGACAAAAATACACTCTGATGATTCACCAAGCAGGCGAGTACCTCTACTCTATCCCCTCACCTCGGCCGTTCATTAAATGGGGAATGGACATCATGGGCCCCCTCCCGGTAGGGCAATGTAACATACAATTCCTTTTGGTTTTAGCTCACTAATAGAAGTAGGAGCATTCTCCCAAATACGTGACCAGAAAGTGATCACCTTTATATGGAAAAACATCATATGCCAGTTCGGCCTTCCCAAAGAGATAAATTGCAACAACGGCCCCAGTTCACGGGGAAAAATACCACCAAATTTTTGGAGAAATGAAATATCAAAAGAATAATCTCGACGCCATACTATCTTGCGGGCAATGGACAAGCAGAGTCGTCCAACAAGTAAGTACTGAACATCATGAAGAAAAAGCTTGAAGACGGCAAGGGACTGTGGTCGGAGATATTACCAGAAGTACTGTGGGCCTATCGAATAAAGTGCGAAAACGAGCGCAGGAGAGACACCTTACTCTTTAGTCTATGGGACCGATGCAGTAATACCAATCGAAGTCGGAAAGCCTAGCATAAGGTACTCCCACGAGAGTGGTACAAGCAATAATGTAAGCAGAAGGCAAGAGCTCGACGAATTCGAAGAACGAAGAGACATGGCCTATGTAAGAATGATCGCCAAAAAATAGCAAGCATAACTCTATTACAACAAGAAAGCAAGAGTTAAGCTACACAATGTCGGGGACTACGTTCTTAAATCTAAAACATCAGCGGGCAAAGACCCACGAGAAGTCAAGCTAGGAACAAATTGGAATGGTCCGTACAAAATCACGGCAAGAGCGAACAAAGGGTCATTCCAACTAGAAACAATGGAAGGAAAGCTACTACCAAATAACTAGAACATTACCCACCTCAAGTACTTCAACTTTTAAGAGATAAAGCGTCCCATAAGTCGTACTCTTTTTTCCCTCACTTGAGTTTTGTCCCAATTGGGTTTTATCGAGGAGGTTTTTAACAAGGTGACGAAAAGAACACTTCAAGCCGAAGTATGTAAAGATGGGATTGGGGCAACTAGTTGATTGCTCGACCTCTCGATCACTCTCCAGGTCAACCAATGAAGGGACTGGAACTCCAGCCAATGCCTGAAAACTTGTAAATATGACCAAAGCAACAATGTTTGAAGTTTATTTTTCTCTACAAATGTATGACCAAAGCAGCGATGCTTAAAATTTACGATTTCGACAAACTTCGCACTTATCGGCATATATAAGTAAATTAGGTTATGTTCGACCTCGGTCGATCTAACACCTACTAACCCCGACCATAATTAGACTTAGGTTATGGTCGACCTCGTTTGAAGTAACACCTACTGTACCTCGGCCATAATTAAACTTAGGTTATGTTCGACCTTAATCGAACTAACTCCTACTGGCCCTCGACCATAATTAAGTTCCGGTTATGTTCGACCTCGATTGAACTAACTCCTACTGACCATCAGTCATAATTAAATTCAGGTTATGTTCGACCTCGGTCGGATTAACACATACCGGCTCTCGCCGATAATTAAATTTAGATTATGTTCGACCTCATTTGAACTAACACCTACTAGCCCTCAGCCATAATTAAGTTCATGTTATGCTCGACCTCGGTTGGACTAACACCTACCGGCCCTCGGCCATTATTAAATTCAGGTTATGTTCAACCTCGTTCGAACTAACACCCACTGACCCTCGGCCATAATTAAGTTTAGGTTATGTTCAACCTTGCTCAAACTAACAACTGCTGGCCCTCGGCCATAATTAAAAACATGTTCAAACAAACACCTACCAACCTCTGGCCGTCATTCGCCATTAAGTGATCACGGTCAGAAAATCAAGGCAACCAAGCGACAGAATTAAAAAACATACAAATGCACAACGAACCACAGGAAGATAATGAGATACAAAAAACGAAGCTAGCATTTCATACTTCAAATATTTTTTACAAAAGCTCATGAAGTCGCTACCAACTACATGCAAAAATATACAAAAATTTAAAAGAGAAAATTACTGGCCACCACCATTACGGTATTCAACATCCCCGTTGACTTGGCCCTTAAAGTGTCACCCCTGACCATCAACTCCCTCACCATCGCCGCCTTCGCCCTCCGGATAAGCAGCGTCATAACATGCATTCTTCTTGAGCGGGCCCACACCTTCGTCCCCCTTATCCTCAACGGCCTCTAGCGTAGCAGGGTCATACCCAAAAGTGACTCGAGCTTCACAGTCCTTAATACGAGCATCTTCAAGGTAGACTTAGAAACGGATCCTACCGTATGCAAATCTCTAAACATATCTAACTGGGCCTCGACATGAATCCACTCCTCATACAACTCTCGAGGAACATTAGGAAAATCTGAAGTATGGGAAGAGGATGATTGCTCCAGCAATCGGGCCTTCTCAACCCTAAGAGCAGCAACACGGTCGTAGAGGCTCAAAGTCTCTTTCTCCAGCTCTCCATTTCTCTCATCAAGCTGCTATTCTTTAAGCTTTTCCATCTCCAAGTCATTTTCTTGCTCAGGACGTAGAGTTCGGATGACTACCTCGAGAGCCTCCGCCTTCCTTAAAGCCCCCCACCGATTAAACTCTGCCTTCTCAGCGACCTTGCCACTTAAAGCATCCACTCTGAATTGACACTTCTCAAGCTGGGCATGCAGCGAACCACCTGAGCTTGGAGATAGCTGCACTGGGATTCAACCCTTTTGCTGACTTCGAGCTTTTCCTCCTTACCTCTTAACGTTCATTCAAGGATGCTACACTTATCGATGAACCTCACTAGCTCGTCATCTTTCTCCTTCAACTCATCACGAAGGGACTGCAATATTCCGCCCTCATCAAAACGCTTGTGAATCTCTCGGTACTTCCCGCGGTACTCAAAATATTTATGCTCCAACTTCTCAAATATTTTCGTACGCTTCTCCTCCCTTCGACCACTTTCAATCTCCAAAATCATGGTATGCAAACATAAGAAGAAATAGAAGGAAATAAAAAATAAGGATGCCCCACCAACAAAGGCAAAACACAACAAAAAACACTATAATTAGAAAGACGAAGCCCTAAAATACTCACATTGAGGGCAAGGCCGACTATGGTCCTGGATAGAGTAAAACATCTAGCACTCTGAGGGTTTCACCTAACACGTCGAAACAAAAAGGGACAACGTAGGGGACTACATTCTCTGAATTCTTCAACAGGTGTGGACCATAATGGTCCTCGTAGACCCCTCTAACCTCACCTCGAGTTGGGTAAATCCTTCATTCATCATCTTCAGGTCAACAACATCAACATCTAAAACGTCTCATAACCATCTTTGGCAACACCTTTTTCTCGCCCATCAGCCAATAAAGAAATATCATCAACTGGCTGCGAGGTTGACCGCACCTCTTGCTGAAAAGAATCAGAAGCCCCAGCGGCCGGCCTTTCGGCCTCTGCCATCACAAAAGGGATTGACATACCTTCGTCGGCCTCTGCTGATCTCGGAATCTCAGACGCTAGTCCAATATCGTCTTTAAGAACAATGGTCACCATCTCAAAAAGAGTAAAGTCATCAATCAAAGAGTGCACGGCCCGAGCAACCTCATCGCCAATATCAACGGATCTCCTCTTATGGGGTATTAGATCTCCATCAGTCGGTAGTGGTTACTCCTCTTCATCCACAAGATGATACAAAGGGAAAGTTGAAGGTTCCACTACCGAAGTATCCGCAGTTAGAGTAATTGGCATTGAAGCAGCAGGTGGGATCAATGAACGAGTAGAATAATCCACGGTCGCAATAGGGTTAAGGCCGAAGAGGCAGCAACTTTCCTCTTACAGAATGTGGAGGGGGGGAGGAGCTTTCGGCCTCCTCGAAGACCCTCGGGATGGAGTTAAGAGAAGTGCAAAAGAAAAAACGTCAACTAGAATAAACTACAAAAGATAAGCGAGTAAGAGGCCAAAACAAAGAAACTTACAGATCAAGGAAGGAGCAGGACCAAACTTCTTGAAAAAGCCCGGCCACACACGAATTCCTACGATGTGAGGCAGGAGCCAACCGACCCAATAAAAAATGTCCCCGACAAAAGGAGGGGGAGAAGTCTTGTCTGCATAAGAAAGGAGCAAAATATTAGAACCTACAACGAAGCGAAGTAAACCAAATGCTTCAATGAAGAAATGTTAGACGCTTACGAGTATAATTCCAAGTTTCAGGGAAACTGTTTGTATTAGCCACCACGTCCTCAGTTCTAATGAAGAAAAAATTGTGCGAGAAATGGCGGTTAGCCTTGTCATATATCTTCACCACCAGGCACTTCCCCCTCCCCGGTGGCGAAGGTTTAACATCATCCCCCTATAAAAACTGGGGTGAATAGATACATCAAATATCGAAGTGTGATCTCAACCCCGGCCAAATCCGCACACTTAGTAAGCACCCTTATGAGTTTATGGATACACAGTGCGGGATGAGTCGAGCAAATGCCATAGCAATGGCAAAACTCCTCCACTAGTGGAAGAAGGGGAATAGTGTAGCGACAGAAAAGGAGTAAACATAGAACGCACAGTACCCAGGGTGGTGGGCTTGTACCACGTCCCACTCGGCAGGTATCAAATCGATGCAAGCGGGAATGTCGTATTTAGCCCTAAGCTCTAATAAATTGGCATCCTTCATCGTTGACTCAGATATTTTAGTCTCAGCCTTAGATGCCTTTGTAAAGTCAGACCTGACTTTCTCACTACGAGGAATTATCTCCTCCACCATATAAAAGTTTTCGTCCTCCACAACAACGGAGATGCCCTTCACGTGAGGGGAAAAACCATCGCTAAGGGAATCGGGTAACTTTCCTCGTCAGGACCAGAAGATACGTTAGACATAATTTCAATGAAAGAGAGGATATTCAAAGTAACGGGGAGTTGAAATAACAGGGATCACTAGGGTAGGGAGAGAAGATGCACAACAATGAAGGGATAAGAAGAAGACACAAAGTTTCGATATGGGAAATCTATAAAACTTGAGCGTGTCTCTTCATATTCCTATTTATAAGAGCTCAGGCATCAGAACCGAAAAATTAGGTCATCATTACTTGGCACCACTATCGAAGCGGCAAATCCAACCGAAAGATGCACGCAAAATGATGCATTGCATCGGGAAAATACACTATAATGATGTATGACATCACTTTGATCAAGGAACAACATAATCCAAAAGTTGCGGTTATGAAAGGCCATGTTGCCAGCTTTCCTCAAACATCACAACCCCACCCACTCGTCCAATCATATCAACCACGGCGAACAGGATCCGCTCATCAAGCTTGTCTTAGAACGACCTCAATAAGCAGAGGGACTAATAGTATGGGCCGAAATCTATATGATAATATTCGGAATAAGATTACCCAAAAGGAAGAATTCTAGAGTCATCATTAGCCGAGGTGGTCCAGGAAGTAGAAATACTCATAGCCGAAGAGTCGATATGAGCCGTGGTCGAGATGTCGACAATGGTCGAGGTCGAGCATCACTCATGAAGCTGTATCAGCTAGTTTTCAAAATAAGAATATTAAAGGAAATATTTTCTGCAATTTGTACTATTAGGGTTTGTTAGCAATAATATGTGGCATGTGAGATTCATCTATAAGAACAAACTTTTGACTTAATATTCTCTCTTTTACTAAGAAACATGCATGACCTTTTCATCAAGATTCTTGTCCGAATTATTCCCTACTTTCCATCATATCTGAGAATAATTCGAAAATTCAAGGATTTGTTTGTCAATCATCATTGTCGGGAGGGACAATCACCTAGTTCATCCTTTATTGGGTGAATCACTCCTTCTATTTGCTCAAATGCCATTTATTGTTGTTTATTATTATTAAATACTCTATTGTTGCTCATACTATTTGGAATAATTAATGCATATCAACATAATATCTCTTTTGGATTTGTCCAACGTTGATCGTACTTTCGGAATTTGCATCTAGAAATATTATTGTTAACTAGGTTTAACCTCTTATCTTGTATATTCAATTATTTGAACCCATGATTATATTTTTTGGTGAAACAAATATTTTAAAAATAATAAATTTAGGATATGTGAGCCCGTTTGGACATAAGAAATTTTTTCCCTTTTTCAAAATTTTTTTACTTTTTTCCGAAATCACTGTTTGTTCATAAAATTTTTATTTTTCACTTGAAAATGCATTTTGGAATTTTTCGAAAATTTGAAAAACTCCAAAAAGCCGTTTTTCAAAATTTTCACTCAGATCACTCACAATACTTCAAAAATAACCCAAAATGATATTCATGTCCAAACATAACTCCAAATTTGAAATACCATTTTCATTTGAATTTATTTTTTCACTTTTTATTTTTGGAATTTTACAATTCTTATGTCCAAATGCCCACTATTATTTTTAAATGAGTGAGTTTGAGAAAATAGAACCCGATTTCTTGCCAGTTTCTTTTTGATTTGTTATTTTGATGCTATGGTCATTATTGTATTCAAAGCCATGTCTTGCAACGACAAAACCTTCTAATTTTCTGAAGTGGAGCATCCCTTCAATTTGCACCCTTTCACATACTTATGGGAAAGTCTTCATGTTTTTACTTCATGTCTTGACCATGTTGCAATGATGATCTTGCCAATAGATAAGCAGAAGAAAATTCCAATTTGTTGCATCAGCGAAAGCTAGAGATTTTTTTATATATTTAATTCTAAAGGCTTCTATGGTGAAAGGAGAAATAACTCAGTATGAATATGTATTAACCTCTCTGTTTACCGCGAAAATGGTAACAATAATTAAATTTATAAATGGAATTCTAAAAATACGTGACCTATTTTTATGCTAGTTGTTAGAGCAGTTGATGCTAAAAATATGAAGTTTGGCAAAGAGATACAAGCTAAAACGAGGCTGTAATCAAACCAAGGGGCATGCAGCCCGGGCCTCGGACTGGTCGAAGAAGGACCTCGAGGTCGATATCTAGCTCGAGCTCGAGCTCGAGCTATCGGGGGTAAATGGGAAAGGAGATAACAGTTAAGATATGATTAAACAAGGCTTTTTATGGCCAATATCAAGTAATAAATGAAGAACAGATATGAAAGTAATAAATGAAAGAGTAGCCTCGAGCATATGAGTTAAAGAGAGAAGAGAGAGAGAGAGATTATTGATATTGTGTAGAGTAAGTGGAGCTCTGCCTTACAGAGTGTTAATGAATCCCCTTTTATAAGCGTGGGGAGCCCAAACTTAGTACAAGATATTTTGAGTGATACAGGAAATGAGATGTGACAGATAACTAGCTTTATAACGACAGAGTGGGCCAATAATAGGCGGCCCAAATAGACTTAATTGATTACGGATGCATTCTTTGGAAGCTTCCTGTGTTCGCTGGGGTTTCGGCCGATGTTATCCTCGGCTGGGTATCGACAGATCTTGAGGAAAATGACCGACTCGAGGTCCCGAGCCTCCAGGGCGGCCTACTGAAGCAATTTTATTAACGAGAAATCGATCCTCCGATTTCATCGTACACAGATAGTCACCGCGTTTCTTAGAGGGAAGTGATAAAAAATGATTTTCACACACCGATTTGCGGGCTCCCATAATGATGTCGTGCTGATGGTGTAGCCCCTTTTACAAGTGCCGAGGCGTTTCACCCTTTCGCTTCTTCAGGGTTATCCGATGTGTTGTGGCTCCGCATTTTCTGGGGTCATAATATTATCGCCGATTCAGTTTCTATGAATGCATTGATTGCGCATGCTGTTATATTTTTTGAGGGTAGTAATTGCGCCATCGGTTACTTTGCCCTCCTCCTATAAATGAGGCTTCTTGTGATCATTTTCCATCCAAGCATTCTTTTATACCCATCCTTTCCTCCTTTCTTGCCATTTTTAGTCTTTGCCACCTTATCATGTTTGAGGCCTACAGCCTCAAGGCCTTACGTCAACGTCATGCGTCCCATGGCCCAATTCTCGATCCTTCTTCGATTGGACGAAGTTGTGCTACTGTGATGTTATTGTTGTTGTTGTTGTTGTTGTTTCTATCTCCGTTGGCTCGGGACGATGAAGTAGAGGATCGTTTTTCCCCGTCCCAGGGAGATACTTAGATTATGCACTGCTGCTCAAGAGGGGACTCGGATTATACACCGCTGCTCACCCTTCTTCCTCGGCTTTGCGAGTTACACCCCCTTTTGATTCCTGGGGGGTATGGCAACAGTCTCTACTGCTTGTTACCCCTCGGGCCGAGGCAACGTCTCAAGAAGTGACTTTTTGGCAGAGTTCGTACTAGCCAAATTTTTCAGCCAGCCACTTCCTGTCTTCTTCTGGCCTCTCCTTCGTCATTTTGCTCTTATCCCTCACTTTCCTCTTCTATATCCTTCCTTTTGAAGATGCCATCCCGGGAGGATCGAGATGAGGACCCCAAGGGGATTGGACTTGGAAGATATTATCTTTGAGGTCATACGCCTGAGGAGAAAATGTCGAAGATGTCGTACTTTGGAATAGGCTAGATTCTTAGACTTTTGTTGTATGCATACCTCTGAGCTTCTTTATTTCTATATAAGGATCCCCCTTGCGGGATTTTGTAATCATATGTAAGGACCCCCTGGGGGCCGTTGTAAGCGAATATTTCATGAATACAAAGATATTTCCTTGACTCCTACCTTTGACACTTGCTGTATTTCTTTATGTTTATGGCAGCTCTGAATGCACGATTCCGTTTCGTCGTTGCTAACAATGGACACGGATGTGAGTAATCCTTCCGGCCTTCGACTGACGGAAATGACTTCGCGCGAGGCCTTTTGTGGTTCCTCGGACTGAACCCGAATAGGGCCAATAAACTCGGGCCGTCGAGACCCTGACTTTGCATGGAAACGAGGATAATGTTTTTGGGCGTCATAATAAACTTTGAGAAGGAATTTTCTCGGGGACCCGTGGACGGGGGATATTGGTGATTTCCCGAAAGCAGCCCCTGAGCGTAGTCTTGCTCGCACTCTAACCATCCTGGACAGCACCCGGAGCCCGGTTCATACGGGTGACGTTAAAAACACTTTTTTCTTTATAGACTCGTTTCCCTTGACGGAGATCTTCAAAATCAGGTATCGCCTCAAGGCTGGAAATGGTGTTATTGGTTAGTGTCTTCGGTCAGCTTCGAATCGTCGCCGCTCTTCCAATTTATGAGATGAGGCTGTTTCCGCCCTCCTAGGGATTTCCGTGTCTCACACAGTTGCCCTTTTCCACGCCATGTTTATGGTATCAACGTGCCTGTACGTCCCTTCGCCTTTTAGTCTTTCAACTTTGCAACTGCTATGGCAGTAATGACAAGATTAATCTGATAGGGGGAGAAGCTCCCCCTCCGATTTTTGGGGCCATTGGGGTTTGCTGATTCTATGGTGCCGGTTGATCACGCCCTTAATCGCTGTTGTCGGGGATGGCAGAGACCGGGCATGGACAAGTCGCTCTGCTCGGGTGCTGACCGTTGGTATTATACCCATATTATTTGCTTGGAAAATGGAGCAATATTCTTTAGGCGGAGCACACCGCGCTTTGCCAGTGCCTATGCCAGGAGCGAACTCAATAATTGTGTCTTCCTTCTTCGGTCATGTTTATACGGTTGTTTGTACATATCGGATGGTCCCCCAGGGGCGAGGCTGTGCTTCTCCAGAGAGAGGGAGGAGTTATAGGCTTTCTATCCAGGGGACGATGGCGATAAATATGATATGCACTCATAATGTGATGGACCTTTCAGCGGGCCTAATGAGTTCGTGTCTCCTGCGAGGGAACATCGTCCGAGCCTGCTGTTCTTGAAGTTTTTGATTATAGAGTGTTGGTTCCTCCGAGTGATCATGTTTCAACCTAGGTTGGTTCTTTCCAAGGCCAAGGGGGCTAGGCCAATAAGGATGTGCTTCGGCCTTCGTGGAAGTCCGACGGCCTTACTTCACGGCGAGCTTCAGCATAGTTTTTCTGCATCTCGTGTCTTCCCTTTTTTTTCTAGTTTTATCTCTACAAGACTTTGATAGGCTCAGGTTTGAGCTGCTCTTCCATGGGGATAAACCTCAAAGAACTCTAGATGAGGGTAAGTCCCTTAGGCTCCTTAATGAGGAGAAGGAGGTTGAGCTAATGTACTGGCGATATGAGGTGTACCGGAGCTCGAATTATGAGAGCTATTTGATTGGGCAAGTGACCTCTCGTAGTAAGTGTTTCACTTTTTAAACCTTTGAGGTTAGGCTTTTGCTTGTTTTTTAGTTGCAGAAAAAAGGCGAACGCTCAGGAGTACCTTAGGGGCGAAGCAGACCGAGTTAGGAATGCTCGTGGTGAACTGAGGGCTTAGGTGCAGGCTCAAGCTTTGGTTTGAGTGGATATGATCGAGGAACTGGAGTCTAATCCCTCGAAGGTCTGGGTCAAAACAATTGATGCTCGTACTAAAGCCGCATTGAGCCAGACCAAGGCTTATGAGGAAATGGCAATTCATTTGAGAGACGTCACTGATGTCCGAGCTGAGCTGGAACGGGCCCTCTATCATGAGAAAGGATCGAGGGATATGTTTGTTATAGATCCCGAGGAGAAGCGCTCGAAGAGATCAGCACCTGGGGTTTTTCCCTCCTGAAAGAGCTTCCTTGAGCGAGCGTGGTGCTCGGTTTACTTCTTGTCGACGTCATGGGGAGCGAAACTGGGGCTGGTAGGTCGTAGCCTTCTGGAGCAGAGCGTAGATTTTGCCACTTTGTGTTGGCTGTTTGTGGAGAATGTTTGTAGATGGAGAATGCACCTTTTGCGCATGATAATAGAGAACTTGAAGCTTTATCTCTTTTGCATCTCTTTCCGCATTGCTTTCGACTAGGCGGGCTAGTTTCGGTGTCTAGCAGGAGCCCTGTGGATCTGGATCTCACTAGACAGACCGGAGGCTCTTAAGTGCGATTTTTGACGTGAGTAGGTCTTAGGGCCTTTGTGCCTTGCCCCTCTATTTAGGTCTAGTATCCGAGTCAGGCTTTGACTCGAGCTAACCTGACCTTCAATCTTCCGTGCCTGCACGGGCGGATGACGGTGGTTCTTGTTCCTTGCCCTTGGGCATTTGTGTTTAACTGTTTTGGGTTCAGTCTCCAAGTCGTGTTGCGACTCGAGCTTTAATTGACCCTCAAGTTTCTTCGTGCCTGCATGGGCGAATAAAGATGGCTCTTGCGCTTCGGGTCGAAGCGGCCTTTTAAGTGTATGGCCCGAAGGCTTTTTTGGCTGCCGACAATGGTACTTGCATTGTGCCCTTAGGCTTGTGTAGTTAGCTGTTTTGGATCCAGTCTCCGAATCAGGTTACGACTCGAGCTCATTTTAATCCTCAAGTTTTCAATTTTCAAGCTGGCGACAGTGGCTCTTACACTGTTTGGTCGTTGAGACCTTTTAGTGTGCGGCCCGGAGGCTCGTTTGGCTGGCAGCTATGTGTCATGACCCGGATTTTCCACCCTCGGGATTCGTGATTCCTCCTACAAGTGAAAGCTAGGCAAGCCAACCAACTGAATTATTTACCTTGTTTCCGCTTTTGAATTCATTAACAACTTAGAACCAACAATTAATACTGCCAGTACAATTCCTTAATGAGCGGAAGAATAATCTCAAACTTAAAAATACTGCCAATACAATTCCTTAACAAAACTACCCAAGATTTGGTGTCACAACTTCACAAACTATCTAAGAGTACTACAAATAATGGTTTGAAAGAAATAACAAAGTACCGTCTCTGGGACTACATAAAATAAACAGGAAAAATAGATAGAGGGAGACGCCAAGGCATGCGGACGCCTGCAGGACTACCTTGGGTCGCCTGATAAGAAAGAAGCTGAAACCTCACTACGGTCCAAAATCTGCAGCACTGGGATCTGCACAAAGAGTACATAGTGTAGTATCAGCACAACCGACCCCATGTGCAGCATAATAGAAAATAGAAGCAAAAATATATAATCAAGGCTGGGAGGGGGATACATGCTGTGGGGGAATATCAAATAGCAACAGGAAGACAGCAATTAAATATATGGAACACCACAATTCAATTATCAACAAGAATCGAAAGACAAACAAGTGCACGACATCACCCTTCGTGCTTTTACTCTCATCCTCACCATAAAATCAATATAATCGGCACGGAATGGTACATCATGCGGCACTGCATCACCCTTCGTGCTTTACACTCTTTCTCACAAAATAATACACGGCATCACCCTTCGTGCTTTAACATTCTCTCACCAAAACAATGCACGGCATTGCCCTTAGTGCTTTACACTCTTCCTCACCCAAACAATAAACACAAACACAAACAATAAGGGCAGAGAATAAATGAATCATAATAAAAATCCCGGCAAAGGAACAATATCAAAACCGAAACATCCCGACAAGGAAATAACATTAAAAGCAACCACGTGCCGACAAGGGATCGCCACCATAAACCTTTTCTCATTTTAACATTATTCTCACAACTTGCTTCACAATTTGAGCCAATGCTCTACAAGGTTCAATTGCCAATTATACTTTCACAAATCACTTTGCAACTTGAGCCAATGCTCCTCAATATACAAATACCAATATTCTTTTCACAAACCTTGCTCAACAACAGCAGTTACCACATTAAACATGAACAATACAATGGAGTCACATAAATCACAACACAAGAATCACGGGCGACACCAACGTATAGATACTCATCAACATGCCTATACGTCGTACTCTACACATAACACAAAGCATATAAGACCAAACTCATATTCCCTCAAGATAAGGTTAGACCAAACACTTACCTCGATGCTTAGAACACAGTTCAAGCCTCAACTAACACTTTACCTCTTGATTCCATCCCCAATTCGCTCGTATCTAGTCACAAGTTACTTAATTATATCAACAAATGATATATGAATCAATACTAATGCATGGAACTAAGTTTTCTAAAGTTTTTCCCCAAAAGTCAAAAATCAACCCCGAGCCCACATGGTCAAAACCCGAGGTTCGAACCAAAACCCGACTACCCATTCACTTACGAACCCAAATATATAATTTTTTTTTGAAATCGGACCTCAAATTAAGGTCCAAATTTCCAAAATTTGAAAAACCTAGGTTCTACCCAAAACACCCAATTTCCCCCATGAAAACCATTGATTTTGAGTTGAATCATTTTAAAAAATGTTAAGGATTAAAGAAAACTAGTTAAAAATGACTTACAATTGATTTGGAGAAGAAGTTGCCTTTGAAAAATCGCCCTAGTGTGTTTATGTTTCGAGAAGATATGAAAAATGGGTTACAAATTCTTCTAAGTATGGATTTCACAGGTCTCTGATGTCGTAATTGCGAGCCCGGACTCTGCTAAGCTTGCATTTGCGACCAAGCTAAACTTCTGGTCACCTTTGAATTTGCGAGGGATATTCGCAAATGTGATCTCGCATTTGCAATGGAAAAGTCAAATTTGCGACAATGGGGATTTCTGGGCATTCTCGCATTTGCGAAGGGTCATTCACATTTGCGATTTTGTTTTGCGATAATCACGTCGCATTTGCGACCCAAGGCAGCCCAGGTCGTCTTCGCATTTGCGATGATACGCCAGGCTTTGCATTTGCGAAGCCTGCAGACCTGCAACATACCAGCTAAAAACCTGCAACTTCCTAAGTCCGATTCTACTCCGTGGCCTATCCAAGACTCACCCGAGCCCTTGGGTCTCCAAACCAAACATGATCCTACAAGCATCATACGGACTCGCTTGTGCATTCAAATCACCAAAATAACATCAACAACTATGAATTTAGCTCAAAATCATGAAATAACGTAAGAACATCAAATTTCTAATTTTTCTTAAATTAGATCCGATTCACGTCATTTCAAGTCTGTTTCTTACCAAATTTTACAGACTCACCTTAAATCACATATAAGACTTCTACAGGGATCCAAAACTAAGATACGGGTCCGATACCATCAATTTCAAATGAATTTCATTTTTAAAAACTCATATATCTTTCAAAAAACAATTTTATTCAAAAATTCATTTCTCGGGCTAGGGACCTCGAAATTTAATTCCTGGCATACGTCCAAGTCCCATATTTTCCTACAGACCTCCCGGGATCATCGCTTACTCAAAATGCTGATCGAAGTCAACTTAAATTCATTTTAAAGGCAAAATTTCATATAATGGCTTTCCGGGTACGCACCCGGACTGCGCACACAAATCGAGGTGATATAGAAAGAGGTTTTTAAGGTCTCGAAATATAGAATTAGTTTCTAAAACAAGTGATGAATTTTTGGGTCATCATATCCTCCACCTCCAAAACAACCGTTCGTCCTCGAATGGACAGAAGAAGGAAGTACCTGAGTCAGAGAAAAGATGGGGATAATGGCTGCGCATATCTGAATTAGACTCCCAGGTCGATGCCTCAGCAGGATGACCTCTCCACTGAACACGAACAGAAGGAAAACTCTTCGATGTCAACTGACAAACCTGCCGGTCTAGAATAGCTACAGGCTCCTCCTCATAAGACAAGTCCTTGTCCAACTGGACAATGCTGAAGTCTAGCACGTGGGATGGGTCGTCGTGATACTTCCAAAGCATAGACACGTGAAACACTGGGTACACGGCTGATAAACTCGGTGGCAATGCAAGTCTGTAAGCCACCTCTCCCACTCGATCAAGAATCTCAAACAGGCCAATAAACCTAGGGCTAAGCTTTTCCTTCTTCCCAAATCTCATCACACCCTTCATCGGCGACACTTGAAGCAATACCCGCTCACCGACCATGAATGCCAAATCTCGAACCTTACGATCGACATAGCTTTTTTGTGAGGACTGAGCTGTACGAAGCCTATCCTGAATGATCCTGACCTTGTCCGAGGCATCCTGTAGTAGATCCGTACCCAACAACCGAGTCTCTCCTGATTTAAACCATCGAACCGACGACCGACACCGCGTACCATATAAAGCCTCATAAGGAGCCATCTGGATACTCGACTGGTTGCTGTTGTTGTAAGCAAACTCCGCTAAAGGCAAGAACTGATCCCACGAGCCTCCAAAATCAATGACACAAACTCGGAGTATATCCTTCAAAATCTGAATATTCCGCTCGAACTACCCGTCCATCTAGGAATGAAATGTTGTGCTCAACTCCACCCGTGTGCCCAACTCTCGCTGAACTGCTCTCCAAAAATATAAGGTAAATTGCATACCTTGGTCCGAGATGATAGACACGGGCATATCATAAAGACAAACAATATCCCGGATATAGATCTCAGCTAACCTCTTGGAAGAATAGGAGACTGCCACAAGAATGAAATGTGCTGACTTGGTCAACCTATCGACAATAACCCACACTGTGTCGAACTTTCTATGAGTCTGTGGGAGTCGAACAATGAAATCCATAGTGATATGCTCCCACTTCCACTCAGGAATCTCAATCTTCTAGAACATACCACCAGGCCTCTAATGCTCATACTTAACATACTGATAATTCAAACAATGAGCCACATATGCAACGATATCCTTCTTCATTCTCCTCCACCAATAATACTGTCGCAAATCCCGATACATCTTAGCGGCGCCCGGATGAATAGAGTACCGGGAACTATGGGCTTCCTGTAGAATCAACTCTCGAAGTCCATCCACATTGGACACACAAATACGACCCTACATCCTCAAAACTCCATCATCTCCTATTGTGACCTGCTTGGCATCTCCGTGTTGCACCGTGTCTCTAAGGATACATAAATGAGGATCATCATACTACCGATCTCGGATACACTCCAATAAAGAAGAGCGAGTGACTGTGCAAGCTAATGGATGGGCTCAGAAACATCCAACCTCACGAACTGGTTGGCCAAAGACCGGACATCCAAAGCAAGTGGTCTCTCACCAACCAGAATACATGCAAGATTGCCCATACTGTCTGACTTCCTACTCAAAGCATCGACCACCACATTGTCCTTCCCCGAATGATATAAGATAGTGACATCATAGTCTTTTAACAGCTCCAACCACCTTCTCTGCCTCAAATTTAGCTCCTTCTGCTTGAACTAGTATTGCAAACCCTTGTAGTCCGTGAATACCTCACATGCCACGCCATACAAATAATGCCTCCAAATTTTCAATGTGTGAACAATGGCTGCTAACTCCAAATCATAAACTGGATAGGCAATGATCTTCACATCCTACATCAACACCGCACCAAGTCCAATACGAGATGCATCACAATAAACTATATAATGCCCTGAACTTGTTGGTAAAACCAACTAATGTGCCATAGTCAAAGCTGTCTTGAGCTTCTGAAAGCTCGCCTCACACTCATTTGACCATCTAAATTGGGCACCCTTCTGGGTCAACCTAGTCATCGAGGGTGCAATAGATTAAAACCCCTCTACGAACCGATGATAATAGCCTGCCAAACCCAAAAAACGCTGGATCTCTATAGCTGATGTGGGTCGAGGCCAGTTCTTGACTGCCTATATCTTGTTTGGATCTACCTGAATACCCTCCGCTGAAACCACGACCCAAGAAAGCAATTGAACTTAACTAGAACTCACACTTCGAAAACTTAGCATACATCTGACTATCCCTCAAGGTTTGAAAAACCACCCTAAGATGCTGCTTATGGTCCTCCTGATTGCGGGAATAAATCCAAATATCATCAATGAAAACTATTATAAACGAATCCAAGTAAGGCCTGAAAACTCGGTTCATCATATCCATAAAAGCTGTTGGGGCATTTGTCAAACCGAATGACATCACCAAGAACTCATAATGCTCATACCGAGTACAGAAAGCTGTCTTAGGGGCATCAAATGCCCTAATCCTCAACTAATGGTAGCCAGATCTCAAGTCGATCTTAGAAAATACTTAGGCACCCTGAAACTGGTTGAACAGATCCTTAATCCTCGGTAATGGGTACTTATTCTTGATTGTAACCTTGTTCAATTGCCGGTAATCTATACACATTCTCATTGATCCGTCCTTTTTCTTGACAAACAACACTAGCGTACCCCAAGGCGAGACACTGGGCCTAATGAAGCCCTTATCAAGCAAGTCTTGCTACTGCTCTTTCAACTCTTTCAACTCAAGCGGGCCCATACGGTACGACAGAATAGAGATGGGCTAAGTGTCCGGTGCCAAATCAATGTAGAAGTCAATATCCCTATCGGGTGGCATACCCGGCAGGTCTAAAGGAAATACCTCAGGAAACTCATGAACAACAGGCACAAAATTAATAGAAGGAACCTTAGTACTAGAATCACGAACATAGGCCAAATAGGCCAAACACCCCTTTTCGACCATACGACGAGCCTTCATATATGAGATAACACTACGGGTAGAATGACTAGAAGTCCCTCTCCACTCTAAACGAGGTAGACCAGGTAAGGCTAAGGTCACCATCTTGGCATGGCAATCCAAGATAGCATGTTAAGGTGATAACCAGTCCATCCCCAATATGACATTGAAATCGACTATGTCAAAAAGAAGCAAATCTATACGAGTCTCAAGACCCCCAATCACAACTATACATGAAATATTGACTCGATCTACCATAATAGAATCACCCACCGGTGTAGGCACATAAACAGGAGCACTCAAGGAATCACTAGGCATGACCAGGTACAGTGTAAAATAAGGCGATACATAGGAGTATGTAGATCCTCGATCAACTAGCACTGAAGCATCCCTACCACAAACCATAACCGTACCACCACAAGTGTAACAAGTCCTCGGCTGCTGTGATTGCTGACCCTGACGACCTGAATGGTCACCCTGAAAACTCTAGAGCAGTGCAACACTGGGAGCTGGTGGTGCACTGTAGAACTGCTGATTAGAATACTACATGTGAGAACCATGGCCACCTGAAGCACCATGAGAAACCTGAAGTGCCGACTGAAAAGTCCTAGGAGGATGGCCTCTACTATACGAATCCCTGCCTCCAGATAAGGCACCACTAAATTTGCCTGAATGACGAGGCCTCTTGTCCGACCCCTGACCATCCCCTATGATAAATCCATCTCAACTCTCCTGGCCACATTGACCGCCTCCTAAAAAGAAATCTCACTTCTTATCTCCTTAGCCATATGAAGTCGAATGGGCTGGATAAGTCCCTCAATGAACCTGCTCACTCTCTCTCTCTCTCAGTGGGAAGTATAAGTAGAGCATGACATGCCAACTCGATAAACCTGGTCTCATACTGAGTAACAGTCATGGAACTCTGCTGGAGGCGCTCAAACTGCCTCTGATAGATCTCTCTCTAAGTAACGGGAAGAAACTTCTCCAAGAACAGCTGAGTAAACTGCTCCCAAGTCAGAGCTGGTGATCTGGCTGATCTAGCCAAGCAGTAATATCTCCACTAAGTCTTGGCAGATCCAGATAAGCGAAAAGTAGCAAAATCGACCCCATTGCTCTCTATTATCCCCATGTTCCTAAGAACCTCGTGACAGCTATCTAGATAATGCTGGGGATCCTCAGATGATGCACCGTTGAAAGTGGCAGTGAAGAGCTTAGTAAACCTATCCAATCTCCATAAGGCATCAGCAGCCATAGTTGCTCCATCACCTGTCTGGGCTACCACACCCAGCTGAACTGCTCCAACTGGCTGAGCAGCTAGAGCATGAAACTGGGGAGCCACATGATCCGGAGTGCGAGTAGCAGCAGTCTGGGACCCTCCTCCAGCCTAAGAGATGGCTGGTGCTGCAGGAAGTAAGCCTGCCTAGGTGATACTCTCCATGAGGCGCACTAGACGTACCAAAGCATCCTAAAGTACTGGGGTAGCAATGAACCCCACTGGGACCTGAGCTGGGTCCATCAGAGCTGTCTGGTCCGGAACCTCCCCGTCAAACTCAACCTAAGGCTCCGCCACTGGTGCTGCTGCTCCGGTCTGAACTCTGACCCTACCTCGGCCTCTAGCACAGTCTCAGCCTCTGCCCCTCGTGGGAGCTGCTGCTGGGGGCTCGGACTGCTAACTAGCAAATGAGGAAGCGCATTTTCTTGGCATCTGCAAAAGAATAGAGTAGAAATTTGATTAGCATTGAGAAACCAAATCGCACGACAGGAAAGAATAGATATGAAGTTTTTCCCAACTCTATAGCTCTGGGGAATAAATACAGACGTCTTTGTACCGATCCCTCAGACTCTACTAAGCTTGTGTATGAATTGTGAGACCTATGTAGCCTAGAGCTCTGATACCAACTTGTCACCGCCCGGATTTTCGACCCTCGAGATTCGTGATGGCACCTACTAGTGAAAGCTAGGCAAGCCAACCAACTAAATTATTTACGTTATTTCCACTTTTGAATTCATTAACAATGTAGATCCAACAATTAATAAACAACATAATTTAACAAGTGGAAGAATAATTTCAAACTTAAAAATACTGCCAATACAACTCCTTAACAAAACTACCTAAGATTTGGTGTCACAACTTCACAGACTGTCTAAGAGTACTAAAAATAAAGGTTTGAAAGAAATAAAAAGGTACTATCTCCGGGACTACATAAAAGAAATAGGAAAAATATATAGAGGGGGACGCTAAGGCCTGCGGACACCTGCAGGACTATTTTGGGTCGCCTGATAAGCAAGAAGCTGAAACCTCACTACGGTCCAAAATTTGCAGCACTGAGATTTGCATAAAGAATGCAGAGTGTAGTATCAGCACAACCGACCCCATGTGTTGGTAAGTGCCTAGCCTAACCTCGGCGAAGTAGTGACGAGGCTAGGACCAGACTACAAAATAAACCTAAGCAAATAAATGACGTACAGCTAAAAATAGAAGCAAAAATATACAGTCAAGGCTGGGAGGGGAAAACATGCTGTAGGGGAATATCAAATAGCAACAGGAAGAAAACAATTAAATATATGGAACACAATAATTCAATTATCAACAAGAATCAAAATCCAAACAATTACACGGCATCACCCTTCGTGCTTTTACTCTCATCCTCACCAAAAATCAATATAAACTGCACGGCATCACCCTTCGTGCTTTTACTCTCATCCTCACCATAAAATTAATATAATCGGCACAAAATCGTACATCATGCGGCACGGCATCACCCTTCGTGTGTTACACTCTTCCATACAAAATAAATATACGGCATCACCCTTCGTGCTTTAACACTCTCTCACCAAAATAATGCACGGGATCATCCTTCGTGCTTTACACTCTTCCTCACCCAAACAACAAACACAAACACAAACAATAAGGGCAAGGAATAAATGAATCATAATAAAAATCCCAGCAAGGATACAATATCAAAACCAAAACATCCCAGCAAGAGAATAACATTAGAAGCAACCACGTCCCGACAAGAGATCACCACCATAAACCATTTCTCATTTTCACATTATTTTCACAACTTGCTTCACAATTTAAGCCAATTCTCTACAAGTTTTAATTGCCAATTATACTTTCACAAATCACTTTGAAACTTGAGCCAATAATCCTAAATATACAAATACCAATATTCTTTTTCACAAACCTGCTCAACAATAGCAATTACCACATTAAACATGAACAATACAAGGGAGTCACATAAATCACAACACTAGACTCACGGGCATGCTTGACACCAACGTATAGATATTCGTCACCATGCCTATATGTCGTACTCTACACATAACACATAGCATATAAGACCAAATTCCTATTCCCTCAAGCAAAAGTTAGACGAAACACTTACCTCGATGCTTCGAACACAGTTCAAGCCTCAACTATCGCTTTACCTCTTTATTCCACCACCTATTCGCTCGTATATAGTCACAAGTTACTTAATTATATCAATAAATGCTAAATGAATCAATTCTAATGCATGGAAATAAGTTTTCTAAAGTTTTTCCCCAAAAGTCAAAAAATCAACCCCGGGCCCACATGGTCAAAACTCGAGGTTCGAACCAAAATCCGACTACCCACTCACTTACGAACTCAAATATATAATTTGTTTTGAAATCAGACCTCAAATCGAGGTCCAAATCCTCAAAATTTGAAAAACCTAGGTTCTACCCAAAACACCTAATTTCTCCCATGAAAATTATTGATTTTGAGTTGAAATCATGTTAAAATATGTTAAGGATTAAAGAAAACTAGTTTAAAATAACTTACAATTGATTTGGAGAAGAAGTTGCCTTTGAAAAATCGACTTAGAGTGTTTATGTTTTAAGAAGATATGAAAAATGGGTTAATAATTCGTCTAACTATGAATTTCATAGGTCTCTGATATCGCAATTGCGACCAAGGTTCGCAAATGCGAACCCAGACTGTGATACGCTCGCATTTGTGAAGATAATGTCGCATTTGCGATCAAGCTCAACTTCTGTTCACCTTCGTATTTTCGAGGGATATTCGTAAATACAAGCTCACATTTGCGATGGAACAGTCGCATTTGCGACAATGGGGATTTCTGGGCATTCTCGCATTTGCGAAGGGTCATTCGTATTTGCGATAATCACGTCGCATTTACAACCCAAGGCAGTCCAGGTCATCTTCGCATTTGCGATGAAACTTCGCATTTGCGGGCTCGCATTTGCGAAGCTTGAAGACCTCCAACATACCAGCTAAAAACCTGTGAATTCCTAAGTCCGATTCTACTCCGTGGCCTATCCAAGACTCACCCGAGCCATCGGGGCTCAAAACCAGACATGCACACCAACGTAAAAACATCATACGGTCTCGCTCGTGCATTCAAATCATAAAAATAACACCAACGACTCTGAATTTAGCATCAAAATCTTGAAATCACTTAAGAACATCAAATTTCCAATTTTTCTCAAATAAGGTCCGATTCACATCATTTCAAGTCCGTTTCTTACCAAATTTTACATACTCATCTTAAATCACATATTAGACTTTTATCGGGCTCCGGAACTAAAATACGGATCCGATACCATCAAATTTCAAACGCATTTCATTTTCAAAAACTCATATATTTTTTAGAAAACAATTTTCTTCAAAAATTCATTTCTCGGGCTAGGGACCTCGGAATTTGATTTTGAGCATACGCCCAAGTCCCATATTTCCTTACGGACCTCTCGAGATTGTCAAAATACAGATCCGGGTCCATTTACAAAATGTCGACCGAAGTCAACTTAAATTCATTTTAAAGGCAAAACTTATACTTTTTTTAATAGATTTTTATATAATGACTTTCCAGCTACGTGCCCAAACTATGCACAAAAATTGAGGTGATGTATAACGAGGTTTTTAAGGCCTCAGATTGCAGAATTATTTTCTAAAATAAGTGATGACTTTTTGGGTCATCACACTATGGCTATTACACTTTTTGCTCGTGGGCATATTGTAGGCTTTGTTTTCCTCTCGTTGAGGTCTTTTGAAATAATTTTTCCTGACCCATCATTGGTTTGGGAAAAACCTCAATTTCAAGTCATTAGCGATGATGTTCGAGCACCTTGGAAGGTTTTTAGCTTGTAGGCTGAGTAGCTCGAAGTCTTGTGATTTGGAGCTCGCATGGTCGAAGCTCGTTTTCCTGTTAAGGGAAGCCTGTTTTAACCAGTTCTTTTTGAATTATATTTGAAGTAATGGCCTGCGATTTTGTTAGTGACAGTCGGGTGTCCCCAAGTTCGTTAGTTTGGCAGGTACAGTTGTTTTGATCGTAGTCATATGTACTTGGTCAGAGCTATTTTTTATACCGAGTGATAGTTTAGCCATCTACACCGAGGGTATGCCCTTTCGGGATTCTTACAAATACGACGTATAGCCTAAACTTCGGGATTAAGTTTTATGCCTGTAGAAAGGTCTTACAAAATTTTCATACTAGTTGAGGTCTTACAGTTTGTCGTGCCTGTTGAGGTCTTACAGTTTTTTCATACCTGTTGTGGTTTTACAGTTTTCATGCCTGTTGAGGTCTTATAGTTTTATCATGCCTGTTGAGGTCTTACAGTTTTATCATGCCTGTTGAGGTCTTACAATTTTTGTTGCTATGCAGAATAGATCTGGTTATACCAAGTTTGCCCACTTGGGGTCTTACTGTCTCGGGTTTTCCAGTGTATGGCGAGTGGTGGAAACCTTCGAGTCATCGAGTTTGCTTAGGCTTGAAGGCCGTTATTTGCGAGCTCGAAGACACCTTGTTGGGGCCTTATAAGCCCGGAGTTCCGACCCTGGGGTCGTGTGAGTGTCGAATTATTGATGCTAAGTCTTCGAGTATTTTGGGACGCGTACGAGGTGATTTTGGTTATAGATACCATTTGATCTATTGACGTGAATACGTGTTGTTGTGTTAAATAGATCCACGCTAGATTGAGTTTGCTCGCTTATGGTCCTATGGCCTTGGGTTTGTAGCTGCATGGAGACCAGTGGTAGTCTTCGAGTAAAGGTACCTTTGAAGTTGGTGACGCTTTGTGATTTCCGCATTGTCCTTCCTGAAGGTTTCGAGATTCCGGAGTTTCGACCCGGAGGCCGCATGTGCATTGAATTGCTGGCGTCAGTCCCTGAGTGTTCGGGATATTTTTGGCGAAAGAATTGTTAGCTTACTTTGCAAAGGTGTATTTGACAAAAGGTATTCTTTGATTGCTTGGTACAATAGTACACGTATTTGCCGATGGGAGCCTAACTATATGGACATGGTTCTTTCGACTGTTTGGACTGATACATTGCTTTCCTGTAGGAAACCCATTTGGTGTTTCAAAAATATTTTGAGCCGCTAGCTTTATAGGGGAATGCCCCTCACCGTTCAAAAGTTGTCTGCAAGAGAAGTTTTGAACATTTGTGGAGTTTTCCTTAGGCAACTCGCAGACGTTTCCTCGTTAAAAACCTTACCGGTAAAACCCTTCTTTTGGGGCAAAAACTCGGTCGAAGGAAAAGAGTGCAACGGGTGTGTTTTTAGAGCCTTGAGGTCTTCCGGCAGTGCTAGCGCTATGACAGTTCAGTCGGGTGCCTGCATAAGGGTCAGTTCTGAATTCGAAACAAAAAAAGGAGATAGTCATACCTTGAAGTGAGGTTTGCTAGCGATGCCTCGGGATAAATTGGTTATAATTGCCTGAGGCGAAGACGCGATATGGAGTTGTACTTCATTTTATCAATTTCGATCGAGGGTGAGGCCCAATTCGACCTTTGGCTTATTCGGGGGCAGAGGTACGAATGTTGGTACCATATCATGTATTGTGAACATTTCCCTTGCTGCGTTCTATTCCCGTAGATGGTTTTAATCACGTCCTTTGTTGGGAATTTTATCATCTGGTGAAGGGTGGATGGCACTGCTCTCATGCAGTGTATCCATGACCGCCCGAATAACGCGTTATACCTCATGTCTCCCTCGATAACATAGAATTTGGCGTCTTGGCTCATGCCGACCATGGTAATTGGGAGGATGATTTCTCCTTTCGTTATTTCTCTTGCCATGTTGTATCCGTTGAGGACTCGAGTGGCGGGCATGATTGGTCGAGCAATCCGAGTTGTTCTATTACCCTCGACCTGACAATATTGGCTGAGCTACCTGGATTCACGAGTACATGTTTTATCTGGAAATACAAGGAAGAAAATTACCACGCTAAACGTGAGGGTGTCTTCAGAGATATATCCGCAAGACCACTTTTTTCTGGTGATGGATATTTTTGTTCTTCTCATTACGGGTTCCTGCGGGGCATCGGCGCCCCGCATGATCAGGTGGATGACGTGTTGCGGCTCGTTTGCTTCATTTTTCTTGGTTGCCTCCCTTTCTCGAAATTGATTTTTGGCTCGATCGCTAAGGAATTCCCAGAGATGTCCTTTGTTAAGCAGCCGAGCTACCTACTCTCGTAGTTGATGAAAATCCTCGATCCTGTGGCCGTGTGTGTTGTGAAATTTGCATACTAAGTTGTAATTCCTCTACGAAGGATCTGACTCTTTTGGTTTGGGCCACTTGTCATCTCTAATCTTACTGATAGTGAACACGATGTCTGACATATCGTCGTTGAAGTTGTATTCTAACAGGTGGGGCGCACTCGTTGGAAATACGTTTCGATCGGACCTGGTTCTATTGACGAGCCCTAGAGGGTCCTGTACTCGATCCACCCTTCGATCATTGCGAGTTAGGTTGCGCCTCGGGCAGTTCCTCCTATCCTCGAAGTATGGCCGATATTTTTCTTTGTTTGGCTTCTGTTCTTTTGCCAGGATCCTGTTTGGGTATACTGAGCCCGAAGAGGCTCGCAACTGGTCATCCTCGGCTCTGATCTTCGATTGGTATTAGTTGTGGACGTTCGACCAGGTCACGGCTGGATACTCGATCAGGTTCTGTTTCAGCAGTTTTGAAGCCACCGAGCTTTATTCGTTCAGGCCTTGGGTGAAGGCCTGTACTGCCCAGTCGTCAGAGATTGGTGGTAGCTCCATCCGTTCCATCTGAAAGCGGGACACAAATTCTCGCAGTATTTCGTTCTCTCTATGCTTGATTTTGAAGACTTCAGACTTCCTTGTTGCTACTTTGATGGCTCCGACATGTGCCTTTACGAAGGAGTCTGCTAGCATGGTGAATGAATCTATGGAATTGGGAACCAAGTTGTGGTACCATATCATGGCCCCCTTCGAGAGTGTTTCCCCGAATGTTTTCAACAACATGGACTCGATCTCGCCATTCTTTATATCATTGCCTTTTACCGCGCAGGTGTAGGCAGTAACATGTTCATTAAGGTCGGTGGTACCGTTGTGCTTAGGGAGTTCCGGCATTCTGAACTTCTTTGGAATGGGCTTTGGGGCCGCTTCGTCAGGGAACGACCTTTGTACAAACTTCTTCGAATCCATGCCATTGAGGACCGGGGCCGCACCCGGGATCTAATCGACCTTGGAATTGTAGATCTCGACTTTCTTATCATTGGCTGCTATCATTTTCTCACCTGATTCGATCTTTTTGGTGAGGCCCTCTAGCATTTTTACTATAGCAGGGTCGGCTACCCATCTGTTATTGCTTGATCTCTCAGGTACTTGTTCGGCGGGGAAAGCTGTTTCCGATACTGCTGTGCTGGGAGTCTTCGGGTGGCTTTGTAACTGAGTGATGGCCAACTGTTGTGCCTGCAACATTTCAAAAATAACATGAAGTCTAACTTTCTGTTCTTCCCAGGCTAGGGTTTTTTGGGCTTCCTGTCGGTCTCTATGCCATATGCTCCTGTCGGTGAATGAGGTTTCGTCGACCTATTGTGCGTCCTATGAATCCGCGTCCACTAGAATCGATCCGGGCGCGTTATCGGGATCCTGTGGTGGCGCGCTGACAACCGAAACAGCCACGCCGTTCTCCCCATGGTTTTTGAGGTTGTCATTCTCGACTCTGTTTACCGAGCCTAACATTTTGACCTGAAACCAAAGATCTCGAGCAAGAAAAAATATGAAAGATAACTTGTGTTTGTGTAATGAACTAGCAAGAAAATAATCACTATTTTTTTTAGCCCCACGGTGGGAGCCAACTGTTTACCGCGAAAATGGTAAAAACAACTAAATTTGTAAATGAGATTCTAAAAATACGTGATCTATTTTTATGTTAGTTGTTAGAGCAGTTGCAAAAAATATGAAGTTTGGCGAATAGATACAAGCTAAAACGGGGTTGTAATCAAACCAAGGGCCATGCAGACCGGGCCTCGAACTGGTCGATGAAGGACCTCGAGGTCGATATCTGGCTCGAGCTCGAGCTATCGGGGGTATTGGGGAAAGGGGATAACAGTTAAGATATGATTAAACAAGGCTCTTTATGGCCAATATCAAGCAATAAATGAAGAACAGATATGAAAGTAACAAATGAAAGAGTAGCCTCGAGCAGATGAGTTAGAGAGAGAAGAGAGAGAGAGAGAGAGAGAGAGAGAGAGAGAGAGAGATATTATTGATATTGTGTAAAGTAAGTGGAGCTCTGCCTTACAGAGTGTTAACGATTCTCCTTTTATAAGAGGAGGAAGCCCAAAGTACAAGGTATGTTGAGTGGTAAAGAAAACGGGATGGGACAGATAACTAGCTTCATGACGCAAGAGTGGGCCAATGTTAGGCTGCCCAAATAGACTTAATCGATTCCGGACGCATTCTTCGGAAGCTTCCCGTGTTCACCGGGGTTTCGGCCGACGTTATCCTCGGCTAGGTATCGACAGATCTTGAGGAAAATGACCGGCTCGAGGTCCCGAGCCTCCGAGGCGACCTACTTTGTTCACGAGAAATCGGTCCTCATATTTCACCGTGCACACTCTCTGCATAGATAATAAAAATATTCTCTAACCTAAGGATAAGTTTCGAATGAAAGGCTGTTTGTAGGCATAGTTTTTTAGTTAATTAGGAAATTTAGATTTTTAATTAAGAAAGCCAAAACAATAATTTAACTTTTAGATTAAGGGGTTCCTCCTTTTAATTTAATTTAAGGAGGGTAAAACAATAATTTAACTTTTGGATTAAGGAATTTTATTTCTAATATAATATAGATAAATAACGACCTGTCCAAGGAATTATACTCAAGTATTAGTTTGGATTTTTCTTGCAGGATTGGAATTGATAAGTTTTTATGAGTTTAACGCCTTAAATGGGATTATCATATATTTTTCCCCTCATATATTGGTCTAGTTTAAATTACAAAAATATATCTATTTAATAGAAAATGTGATCTAATATTTTTAAATTGAGTCAAATCAATATAATTAACGATTCAGTGGTTGAAAATGAGCCTTCACGATACAATTGAAGGAGGTCGGTAAGCTTTTTAATTAAAACGTGAAAATCAATTGCCACTTTTGAAAGAATAGACTTTTCTCCAGCAAAAGTTTGTCATTATACGAAACAACAATTTTGTACTTTGTCACTTTTATACTCCTTATATACAAAAGATATAATGCCACTCTATTTTTATTTTTTTTTATTTTTTTTTTGTCTAACTAAATTTCTTTCCCATTGTAACTCTTTGTTGACGTCATATCTCATTGTTGTTTCCAGCTAATTCAAACTATAGGGTTTTAGGATCGAATTTATTGGACTATTAAATGTAGTTACAGTATTTAATTTCAATTTATATCCGCTGGCTACTTTTAAATCATTTATAGATTTAGAGAAAAAAAATAAAGTGACAACTCTTAAGCAAACTTCGGTTGCGATTTATGCCAGAGAAATAAAAATATCATATAATCGTTGTACCATATGCATTAATGAATCTACCCCTCCAGCATTTAAAATTTGTTTTCGTTTTCCTCCTTTGCCAAATACAATTAATTCGTAATAGGTATTTTTTAAACATAGAGCTACTGATGGAGGGAATATGCCTTTTCGTTAACGAGGTATCTTTGCTTAAAATAGAAAAGACTACGCTTAAAAGAGTTCAAATATACTCATTTTGTTTGTTTCTTAAATCCATTAACTATTACTCCTCCGTCTCATATTAACAGTCGTAGTTATTAAAAATAGTTGTCTTAAATTATTTGCCATTTTAAAAGTTCAAGACGAAATTAAATTTTTTTTTCTTTTTTACCCTTAGTAATAATTGTTCTTGAAGATGGAGACAGTGGCGGCTCAACCCTAAAGCCACCAAAGCAGTGGCTTTAGGCCCCAAAAAATATTAAGGCCCCCAAATTGTCTCAAATTATATATAGTATAAATAATTTGTATTTATTATTAGTGATAAATAAATTAATTGTAATCATTTGTTGTCAATTTTAAAATTTTATACTAAAAATTATAGATTATTAAATTTGCATTTACTTTTTGTTATTCTTTTTTGTTACCTTATGCATGCTGGATGGGCTCAACTTCTTAATGTTTGTCTAACTCACTTCAACTTGCATCAATTTTGCGTATAACTATGATTTCGCAGAATCTTCTTCTATTGTTTTAGTGCTTTTTAGATAATTTTTCTATCTTAAGCTAATGAAATTATTAAAGGATTAGATATGAAAAAATATTTCTTAACCTTGAATGTCTTTTGAGGTCTCTTTTTAAATTTTCGCTTTAGGCCACATGTAGTGTTGAGCCGCCTCTGGATGGATATAACACATAAATAGAATAATTATTCAATGAAGAGAGATTTTATCATATGATATAAATAAGGGTAGATTAGTCCAATCCCTTTCCTAATTAATATTTTTTAAGGGATGTGTAAAATAAAAACACGACACATAATATGAGACGGAGGAAGTATTGCTTTTATTCATGCGTATCTGCTATTACCATAAAGTGATAAATTCTATTGCAATCACTACAAGAAATCCGGGCAAAACTGTCCAAAAAAATCAACCAAAGTTGGTCGGTAGTGGCCAATAACCATCCAAAACGCGACCATTTAGGCGTGGACGGTGTTTTGAAGGTCGGAAGGGCATACCAACCAAAGTTTGTCGGAAATTACCGCCCAACTTTGATCGATCAATTAAATTAAAAAAAAATTGTAGAAAAAAACCGACCAAAGGTTGTCGGTTATTTAATTATGTAATTAAAAAATATACCATACGGGAATCAAATCGGGTTCTGTATTATGGTAGGATACATTCTACCACTAGATCATTGGTGAATTTTATTTTAATACCGTCATTTATTTTATTTATACTCTTTAATTGTGTCACGACCCGAATTTTTTACCCTCGGGAGTCGTGATGGCGCCTACTCGTAGAAGCTAGGCAAGCCACGAACTTAAAATCTTTAAACTCTTTTATTCTTAATTCCTTTTTAACCAATTAAATTAACAGGAAATAAACAATTAAATAACAGCGGAATATGAAATTTAGCGGAAGTCTTAAATAAGTATAAAACCAATATCCTGAAGACCAACACATGCCTCTAACCAGAACCTAGTGTCACAACATCCACGGACTATTAAGAGTACTACATACAACAGTTTGAAGGAAAGATAACACTGTTTGTCTCTAATACATGAGACAACAGAACATAATATAAGATAGAGGAGACGTCGGGCCTGCGGACGCCTGCAAGGCTACTTCGGTATCTCGGTGGACTGAAGGCTGGCTCCCAAGCTACTATTGCTGATCAAATGCTGCTCTAGCATCTGCACATAAGTACAGAGTGCAGCATCAGCACAACCGACCCCATGTGCTCGTAAGTGCCTGGCCTAACCCCGGTGAGGTAGTAACGAGGCTAGGACCAGACTCCAGATAAACCTGTGCAGTCATCTATACACAACGGAAAGATAGACGGAAATAAACAAAATAAAGTTGGGGAGGGGATCATGCTTCGGGGATAGCAGATAATACAGAACCTCAAGAGAATAATAAGGAAATCATCAATTTAACTCTAGCACGGATAAGGAAAAATAAAGGCAGATTTCACTTTCAGTTTACACCTCGTTGCAGGCGTGCAACCCGATCCCATTTCTTATATCTCGTGGTAGGCGTACCACCCGCTCCCATTTCATCAAATCTCGTTGTAGGCGTACCACCCGCTCCCATTTCATCATAACTCGTGGTAGGCATATCACCCACTCCCATTTCATCATAACTCGTGGTAGGTATACCACCCGCTCCCATTTCAAGCCAACACAAAATCACAATAAAATCACGGCAAGGGAACAAAAGCAACATAACAATTTTTCGGCAAGGGAACAACAATATCAAAACAACCATCCCGGCAATGGAGAATCAGCTATAACCAATCCTAGCTCAACTCCTACTCAGCTCAATTAATACCAATAATCAAGCATAAATAAAGTCCACGAGAATTAACTAAACATTTACTCAATATTAGAAGTCATCAATTAAAGCATCTGAAGTGTCATTTAAGAACACAACAACTATCAATTTAAGATTCATGGTCATGCTCGATACCAACGTATAGATACTCGTCACCATGCCTATACGTTGTACTCAAAAAGAAGCAAATAGAAAATATGACTCAACTCCTAATCCCTCAAGCTAGGGTTAGACCGGACACTTACCTCGATGCCTTGAAAATAACTCAAGTCTCAATTATAGATTTACCCCTTGATTCTAACACCAATTCGCTCGAATCTAGTCACAAGTTACTTAATTACATCAATAAATTCTAAATGAATCAACCCCAATGCATGAAAATGAGTTTTCCAAAGTTTTACCCAAAAAGTCAAAAATTGCCCCAGGCCCACGTGATCAAAACCCGAGGTTCAAACCAAAACCTGATTACCTATTCCCCCACGAACTCAAATACATAATTTGTTTTGAAATCGGACCTCAAATCGAGGTCCAAATCCTCAGTTTTTGAAAACCCTAGGTTATATCCAAAACACCCAATTTTTCCCATGAAAATCCTTGATTATTAGTTGAAACCATGTTAAAAGATGATAAGGTTTGAAGAAAGTTGGTTAAACGACTTACAATTGATTTGGAGAAGAAAGGATTCTTGAAAAATCGCCTAAGTATGTTTGGGTTTGAGAAAATATGAAAAATGCGGTTTAAAATCAGCTAAGTATAAAATTGCAGGTCTCGGACGTGGGAATTGCGAACAAGGGTTCGAAATTGTGAACCCCGACCTCTACAGATGTGGAAAATGCAAAACAGGGTTCGCATTTGCGAACCCTTTGAAATTCCCGGACTTTCGCAATTGCGATCAAAAATGTCGCATTTGCGACTGGCCCTCCTTCGCATTTGCGGACCAGTTGGTCGCATTTGCGATCGGGCCTGCCTAGTTCCCATTTTTGCTTTTGTGATGCATGGCTCGCATTTGCGAGATTGGCTTCGCAAATGTGAAGCCTGCAGATCAGAAATACCAGCTATGTTTCAAAGTTCGAAGATGCACCCGTGTCCTATTCAAAACTCACCCGAGCCTTCGGGGCTCCAAATCAAATATACACACAACCTGAAAAATATTCTACGGACTTATTCGTGCGATCAAATCGCCAAAACAACATCATATACATCGACTCAAACCTCAAAATCCATGAATTCTTTCAAACCTCTTAAAATATCAAATTTTCCATTTAAAGTTCGAATCACATCAAACGACATCCGTTTTCAATCAAATTCTATAGAAATGACTTAAACCATATATAAGACCTGTATCAGGCGCCGGAACCAAAATACGGGCCCGATACTATCGTATTCTAATCAAATTTTATTTCAAATTTCCTTAAACAATTTGACTCAAAAATTTATTTCTCGGGCTTGGGATCTTGGAATTCGATTCCGGACATACGCCCAGGTCCCGCATTTTCCTACGGACCCTCCAGGTCCGTTTAGCCAAAACATTGACCGAAGTCAAATTAATTCATTTTATAACCAAATTTTATCATTTTTTCATAGATTTTCATATTTAAACTTTCCGGCTACGCGCTCGGACCGTGCATGCAAATTGAGGTGACTCTAAATGAGGTTTTCAAGGCCTCGGAGTCATAGAATTTGATTAAAAGCAAGTGATGCCATCACATTCTCCACCTCTAAAACAATCGTTCGTCCTCGAACGGACAGAAGAAGTAAGTACCTGTGTCAGGGAAAATATGGGGATAACGGCTCCGCATATAGGACTCGGACTCCCAGGTCGATGCCTCAGGAGGCTGACCTCTCTACTGAACAAGAACAGAAGGAAAACTCTTCGACCTCAACTGACGAACATGTCGGTCTAGAATAGCTATCGTCTCCTCCTTATAAGACAAGTCCTTGTCCAACTGGACTGTGCTAAAATCTAACATATGGGCTGGATTGTCGTGATACCTCCAAAGTATGGACAAATGAAACACTGGATGCACGGCTGATAAGCTCGGCGGCAATGCAAGTCTATAAGCCACCTCTCCCACTCGATAAAGAATCTCAAATGGACCAATGAACCTAGGGCTAAGCTTGCCCTTCTTCCCAAATCTCATCAGGCCTTATATAGGCGATACTCGGAGCAATACCCGCTCACCGACCATAAAAGCCACATCTCAAACATTGTTGTCCGCATAACTCTTCTGCCTGGACCGAGCTGTACGAAGCCTATCCTGAATGATTCTGACCTTGTCCAAGGCCTCCTGAACCAGATCCGTACCCAACAACCGAGCCTCTCCCGCTCAAACCACCCAACTGGAGATCAACACCGCCTACATATAAAGCCTCATAAGGAGCCATCTGGATACTCAACTGGTACCTGTTGTTGTAGGCAAACTCTGCTAAGGGCAAAAACTGATCCCACGAACCTCCAAAGTCAATGACACAAGCTCGGAGCATATCCTCCAAATATGAATAGTCCGCTCAAACTGCCCGTCTGTCTGGGGATGAAATGTTATGCTCAACTCAACCCGTGTGCCCAACTCTTGTTGAACTGCTCTCCAAAAATGTGAGATAAACTGCGTACCCCGGTCCGAAATGATAGACACGGGCACACCATGAAGGCGAACAATCTCCCGAATATAGATCTCAGCTAACCTCTCAAAAAATAGGAGACTCCACAGGAATGAAATGTGCTGACTTGGTCAACCTATCAACAATGACCCATACTGTGTCGAACTTCTTTCGAGTCTGCGGGAGTCCAGTAACAAAGTTTATAGTGATCCGCTCCCAGTTCCACTCGGAAAGCTCAATCCTCTGAAATAAACCACCAGGCCTCTGATGCTCGTACTTAACCTGTTGACAATTTCAACACCGAGCCACATATGTAATAATATCCTTCTTCATTCTACGCCACCAGTAATGCTGCCGCAAATCCTAATACATCTTTGCGGCGCCCAAATGAATAGAGTACCGGGAACTATGGGCCTTTTCTAAAATCAACTCTCGGAGCCCATCCACATTGGGCACACAAACTCGACCCTGCAATCTTAAAACTCCATCATCATCTAAGATAACCTGCCTGGCACTTCCGCGCTACACCGTGCCTTTAAGGACACAGAAATGGGGATCATCATACTGCCGATCACATATATGCTCTAATAATGAAGAACGAGCGACCATGCAAGCTAACACACGACTAGTCTCAGAAATATCCAGTCTCACAAACTGATTGGCTAAATCCTGAACATCCAAAGCAAGCGGTATCTCACTGACCGGAATATAAGCAAGACTACCCATACTGGCTGACTTTCTACTCAAAGCATCAGCCACCACATTGGCCTTTCCCGGATGATATATATTGGTATATCATAATCTTTCAACAACTCCAACCACCTTCTCTGCCTCAAATTCAACTCCTTTTGCTTGAACAAATACTGAAGACTCGTGTGATCCGTGAACACCTCGCATGCCACACCATACAGATAATGCCTCCAAATTTTCAATGCGTGAACTATGGCTACCAACTCCAAATCATGAACCGGATAGTTCTTCTCGTGAATCTTCAACTGCCGTGAAGCATAGGCAATGACCTTGCCATCCTGCATCAACACTGCACCAAGCCCAATACGGGAAGCAGCACAATAAACTGTATAAGGCCCTAAACCTGTGGGCAAAACCAATACCGGTGTCGTAGTCAAAGCTGTCTTGAGCTTTTGAAAGCTCGCCTCACACTCATCTGACCATCTGAATTGGGCACCCTTCTGGGTCAACCTGGTCATCGGGGCTGCAGTAAATGAAAACCCATCCACGAACCGACGATAGTAGCCTGCCAATCCCAAGAAACTCACGAATCTCTGTAGCTGATGTTGGTCTAGGTCAGTTCTTGACTGCCTCAATCTTCTTCGGATCAACCTGAATACCCTCTGCTAACACAACATGACCCAGAAATGCAACTGAACTCAACCAAAACTCACACTTCGAGAACTTTGCATATAACTAACTATCCCTCAGAGTCTGAAAAACCATTATAAGGTATTGCTCGTGCTCCTCTTGGATGCGAGAATATATCAATATATCGTCAATGAAGACTATCACGAACAAATCCAAATAAGGCATGAACACTCGGTTCATCAAGTCCATAAAAGCTGTTGGGGCATTTGTCAACCCAAATGACATAACCAAGAACTCATAATGCCCGTACCGAGTGCGAAAAGCTGTCTTAGGGACATCAGATGCCATAATCCTCAACTGATGGTATTCAGATCTCAAGTCAATCTTGGAAAATACCTTGGCACCCTAAAGCTGATCGAATAAATCATCAATCCTCGGCAGCGGATACTTATTCTTGATTATTACCTTGTTCAATTGTCGGTAATCAATACACATTCTCATTGACCCATCCTTCTTCTTGAAAAACAACACCGACGCACCCCAAGGCAAAACACTGGATCTAATTAAACCCTTCTCAAGCAAATCTTGCAACTGTTCCTTTAACTCTTTCAACTCATGCGGGGGCCATACGATATGGCGGGATAGAAATGGGTTGTGTGCCCGGAGCCAAATTAATACAAAAGTCAATATCCCTTTCGGGTGGCATACCCAGTAGGTCTGAAGGGAAAACCTTGAGAAACTCACGAATAACGGGTACGAAATCAATAGTAGGGACCTAAGCACTAGAATTGTAAACATATGCCAAATAGGCCGAACACCCCTTCTCGACCATACGTCGAGCCTTTACATACGAGATAACACTACAGATAGAATGACCAGGAGTCCCTCTCCACTCTCAAAGAGGCATACCCTGTAAAACTAAGGTCACAATCTTGGCATAACAGTCCAAGATAGCATGGTAAGGTGATAACCAGTCCATCCCCAATATAATATCAAAGTCAACCATGTCTAAAATCAATAAATCTACACGAGTCTCAAGACCCCCAATCACCACAATACAAGAACGATGGACTCGATCGACCACAATAGAATCACCCACCGGTGTAGACACATAAATAGAAACACTCAATGAATCACTAGGCATGACCAGGTACGGTGCAAAATAAGATAACACATACAAATACGTAGACCCTTGATCAAATAACACTCAAGCATTTCTATCACAAACCAGAATAGTACATGTAATAACTGCATCTGAAGCCTCAGCCTCGGGCTTGGCTTGAAGAGCATAACATCAGGGCTGGGCCCCACCACCCTGAATCACATCTTTGGGTTGGTATGCTGCTGGCTGGCCTCCACCTCTAGCGGCCTAAGCTCCACCTCTAGAACCTCTATCTCTACCTTTAGCACCTCCACCCCCACCCTTAGCTGGCTGGGCGGGCTGTGGAACTGCTGGTGCCTGAACCATAGCACGGGAACTCTGATGCTGAGAGCAACCTGGTGCGCGAGGGCAATACCTAGCAATGTGCCTCATGTCGCCATAAGTAAAACAAGCCCTCGGTTACTGGGGCTGACGACCCTGGAAACTCTTAAGCGGTGGTGCACTGATAGGTGTTGGTGGTGCACTGAAGGACTACTGATCAGAATACTGCATCTGAGGACCACGACTACCTGAAGCACCATGAGAAACTTGAAGAGTTACTGAAAAGGTCTAGGAGGATAGCCTCTACCATATGAATCTCTACCTCCATACGAGGTACCACTGAATATGCCTGAATGACGGGGCCTCTTGTCTGCCCCATGAC
>MU781993.1:138955-170920 GCA_026770625.1 Nicotiana glauca
GGAAATAGGGTGGGGAAGGTTGAAAAAGAGTTTGAAAAATGTAGGGTTAGCAGGTTATTGATTGGGAGAGCTGGTAAAAGAATGAAACCTTCAAGAGACCATGGTTAACAAGCCAGCTGAGGAAGAACAATCTCCCCCAGCAATACCGACCTTCTCTTGATAGGGAAATTATTTTTTTCCAATTGGAGAAAAATTAGTTCACGAGGAAAATATTTTCCAAAATATTTAAGCCAACCAAGCATTTAACTGAAATTTTAAGAGTTTTTGGAAATTTGAATGTATTTGAAATTGATGGTATCAGACCCATATCTTGGTTCCGGAGCTCGGTACAGGTCTTATGTGGTATTTAGGTTGAGCCTGTAAAATTTGGTAAGAAACAGACTTGATATGAAGTGAATCGGACCCTCGGTTGTTAAAAATTTAAACTTAGAAGTTCTTGAGAATCTTCTTTGATTTTGATGCTACATTCATTGTTAAAGGTGTTAATTTGGCGATTTGTTCGCACGAGTAGGTCCATATGATATTTTTAAGTTAGTGTGTATGTTTGGTTTGGAACCCCGGGGGCTCGGGTGAGTTTTGGATAGGCCACCAGATGTTTTGGACTTAGGAGTTTCTGTTGTATTGTTGTTTCTGGTGTGCTGATATATTGTTCTTTGCGTTCGAGAAGGGACTCTCGTGAAGGCGAATGGTAAGTTTGTCTGAGGGAGTATTTCCTCTGCGTGAATGCGAGGCACAGGCCACGAACGCGAAGCATTGGGGTGTTACCTTTCGCGAACGCGACCTGGCTATTGCGTACGTGAAGGCCAATTGGGCTGGAAACTGGGGGAAGGGATTTTGTTCTACGCGAACGGGGCCACTTGACCACGAACGCAAAGGCTTGAGGAGCCAAAGCTCCGCAAATGCGAGCCGTTCAATGCGAACGCGAAGGCATTTGGGCCTAACCCTTCGCGAACGCGAAGAAGGCCTGTCCAGTAAATTAAAAATAGTAGCAAAACGGGAATTTAGCCCATAACTTCATATTTTCAAAACTAGAGAGCATTGAGGCGATTTTTAAGAGGCAAGTTCTTCCCCAAAGTTTTGGTATATGATATCAAACCTTTTTCTTTCAATTTCCATTTGCATTTCATCAATCTTCATCTAAAAATCTAGGGGTTTTATGGTAGAAATTAGGGATTTGGGTAGAATTAGGGCTTTTTGAATAATTGGGATTTAGACCTCATTTTGGGTTCGAATTTTGAAACTAATTGCATATTCGGGCTCGTGGGTGAATGGGTGATCAGGTTTTGATCCAAACCTCGAATTTGACCAGGCGGTCCTGGGGTCGATTTTTGACTTTTTGGGAAAAATAATAGAAAACCTATAAGTAAGCATTGGATATGAATTCTTTAGCATTTATTGATGTTTTTAAATTAATTTGGACTAGATACAAGTAATTTGGAGGCGAATTCTAGAGGAAAAGCGGTGTTTGTGGCTTGAGTTGGCCGTGGAAGTTCGAGATAAGTAATTGGTCTAACCTTAGCCTGTGAAAATAGGTATTGTGCTATATTTTCTAAGTGTTAGAGTAGTGTATGATGTATAGGTGTGGTGACGAGTATCTATACGTCGTTGTCAAGCATGCCTGTGAGTCTTAAATTGTAATCGTTGTGTTTGTTAATAAGCACTACAAATGCTTAAGTTGTTGATTCTCTGTGTTGGGCAAGAATTATGATTATTCTCGTGGTATTTGTTCATTGTTGAGTATTAGTTTTAGTTGAGGTTTCATTCGTGAAGTTAAACGTTGGAACAAGATTGGTTATAGCTGACTCCCTTCCCGGGATGTGTTTATTCTTATTGATAATTTCCTTGCCGGGATATTATTATTTCCTTATTGTTCCCTTACCGGGATTATTTATGATTGGTGTTGATTTGTATATATAGGGATCAGGTTGCACGCTGCAACAGTGATATATGATTTGGATTGGGTTGCACGCTGCAACATGGAGTAATAAGGGAGAAAGGGGTCGGGTTGCATGCCGCAATAGTAATATATGATTTGGATCCGGTTCCGCCCCACAATAATATTATTTGGATCGAGTTGCGCACCGCAACAATGATGAATAAAAGTGGATATTGATTTGTTACTGTTCCTTATTCTTATTGATGCGCACTTTAATATGTTCTTTATGTTTTTCTCCTGAGTTACTATTGGTACTTGATATTCCCTGCAGCATATCCCCCGTCCCTTCTTAAACTACTATTTTCCATTATTATTACTTGTTGTACATGCTTTAACTATACATATTTATTTGGTAGTCTTGTCCTAGCCTTGTCACTACTTCGCCGAGGTTAGGCTCGACATTTACCAGCACATAGGATCAGTTCTCTCAGCTATTTCTGGAGTAGTTTCTTCCAATCACTCAGAGGGAGGACTATCGGAGGCAGTTTGAGCGTCTCCAGCAGGGTTCTATGACCGTCACTCAGTACGAGACCAGATTCATTGCTTTGGCCCGTCATGCTCTTATCATACTTCCCACCGAGAGAGAGAGGGGTAAGGAGGTTTATTGAGGGACTCACTTAGTCGATTCGGCTACAGATGGCTAAGGAGACTGGGAGTGAGATTTCTCTTCAGGATGCGATCAATGTGGCCTGGAGAGTTGAGACGGTTCTATCGCAGATGAGTGGTCAGGGGTCTGATAAGAGGCCCCGTAATTCAGGCAGGTTCAGTGGTGCCTCATCTAGAGGCATGGATTCTTTTAGCAGGGGCCATCCTCCCAAGCCGTTTCATTTAGAACTTCAGACTTCTTATGGTGCTTCAGGTGGTCATGGTTCTCATATGCAGTATTCTGATCAGCAGTCCTACCGTACACCATCAGCTCCTATTCAGAGCTATTCTCATGGTCAGTCGGCCCGCCAAAGCCAGTCTCAGTTCCCTCAGCCACATCACTTAGGTGGATGCTTTGAGTGTTGTGAGTATGGTCATATCCGAAGGGCTTGTCCGAGATTAGTGGGTGTTCAGTCGTAGTAGCAGGGTTCCCGTGCTATAGTTCAGGCACCAGGTGTTCCACCGCCCGCTCAGCTAGCTAGGGGTGGGGGTGGAGGTGATATAGGTGGAGGTATAGGTATTAGAGGTGGAGGTCAGGCCGCTAGAAATGGAGGCCAGCAAGCAGGAGGCCGTCCCAGGGACGTAGCTCAGAGTGGTGGGGCCCAGCCTCGGTGTTATGCTCTTCGAGCTAGGTCTGAGGCTGAGGCCTCCAATGCAGTTATCACAGGTTCCGTTCTGGTCTGTAGTAGAGATGCTTCAGTTCTATTTGATCCAGGGCCTACATAAGATGATAAAAATCTTAACACCTCTCATTCTTATTACTTTTTCAATATGAAAACGAAAAAAAAATGAAAAATCAAAAGGTTGTTTTATTCAAAACCCCAATTGTGACATCCCTTCTCTCCCACTTCACACCTCGGAACACACCCTTCTTATAGAGATAAACGCGCTTTCATATCTTCTTAACCCGAAATGGCTGGGGAGAGGAAAGGTTCCTTTTTTTAAGGTACTCCCAGGAACAGATCCAGTGGAGACGGGGTGGGGCCTGTAGCTCAATATGTGATCTTATTTTGCCCCGTGCCTGGTCATGCCTAGTGATTCTTTAAGTGCTCCTGTATTTGTGTGTACACTGGAGGGCGATTCTATTATGGTAGATCGTGTTCATCCTTCTTGTATGGTTGTGAGTTGGGGTCTTGAGACCCGAGTAGAGTTGTTACTGTTGGATATGGTTGATTTTGTTGTCATATTAGGGATGCACTGGTTATCATCTTACCACGCTATCTTGAACTGTCATGCCAAGACTGTGACCTTAGCCTTGTCGGGGTTGCCTCATTTAGAGTGGAGAGGGACTCCAGGTCATTCTATCTGTAGGGCTATCTCATATATGAAGGCTTGGCGCATGGTTGATAAGGGGTGTTTGGCCTATTTGCATATGTTCATGACTCTAGTACCGAGGTTCCTTCTATGGATTATGTGCTAGTTGTTTGTGAGTTTCCTGAGGTATTTCCTTCAGACTTGCCGGATATGCTACCTGACAGGAATATTGACTTTTGCATTGATTTCGCTCCGGGCACTCAGCCCATTTCTATTTCGCCGTATCGTATGGCCCCACCTGAGTCGAATTGAAGGAGAAGTTGCAAGACTTGCTTGATAAGGGCTTTATTATAACTAGTGTCTCGCCTTGGGGTGTGTCGGTGTTGTTTGTTAAGAAGAACAATGGATCGATGAGGATATGTATAGATTACACGCAGTTGAACAAGGTTACAATCAAGAATAAGTATCGATTACCGAGGATTGATGATTTGTTTGATTAGCTTCAGGGTGATAGGGTATTCTCGAAGATTGACTTGAGATCTGGATACTATTAGTTGAAGATTAGGGCATCTGATGTCCCTAAGACAACTTTCTGCACTCGGTATGGCCATTATGAGTTCTTGGTGATGTCATTCGGGTCGACAAATGCCCCAGCAGCTTTTATGGATTTGATGAACCGAGTGTTCAAGCCTTACTTGGATTCATTCGTGATAGTCTTTATTGATGATATTTTGATTTATTCCCGCATCCAGGAGGAGCATGAGCAACATTTGAGAGTTGTTCTCAGACTTTGAGAGATAGTCAGTTGTATGTTAAGTTCTCGAAGTGCGAGTTTTAGTTGGGATCAGTTGCTTTCTTGGGTCACGTTGTATCAGCATAGGTTATTCAGGTATATCCGAAGAAGATAGAGGCAGTCAAGGACTGACCTAGACCTACGTCAACTATAGAGATCCGTAGTTTCCTGGGTTTGGCGGGCTATTACCGTTGGTTTTTGGAGGGGTTTTCATCTATTGCATCCCGTATGACCCAGAAGGGTGCCCAGTTCAGATGGTTGGATTAGTGTGAGGTGAGCTTTCAGAAGCTAAAGACAGCTTTTACTATGATGCCAGCGTTGGTTTTTCCCACAGGTTCAGGGCCATATACAATTTATTGTAACGCATCTCGTATTGGACTTAGGGCGGTGTTGATGCAGGATGGCAAGGTCATTACTTATGATTTGCGATAGTTGAAGATTCCTGAGAAGAATTATCTAGTTCATAATTTGGAGTTAGCAGCCTTTGTTCACGCGCTGAAGATTTGGAGGCACTATTTATATGGCGTGTTATGTGAGGTGTTCACGGATCATAAGAGTTTGAAATACTTGTTCAAGCAGAAGGATCTAAATTTGAGGCAGAGAAGGTGGTTGGAGCTGTTGAAGGACTATGATATCACCATCTTGTATCATCCAGGAAAGGCCAATGTGGTGGCCGATGCATTGAGTAGGAAGTAAGCCAGTATGGGCAGCCTTGCATATATTCCAGTGTGAGAGACTACTTGCTTTGGATGCTCAAGATTTGGGCAATCAGTTCGTAAGGTTGGATATTTCTGAGCCCAGCCGTGTGTTAGCTCGTACAGTCGCTCGTTCTTCATTATTTGAGCGTATACAAGATTGGCAGAATGATGATCCTTATTTTCTTGTCCTTAGAGACACGGTACGGTATGGTGGTGCCAAGCAGGTTATAGTTGGAGATGATGGAGTTTTGAGGATGTAGGGTCATATTTATGTGCCTAATGTGGATGGGCTTCGTGAGTTGATACTAGGAGGCCCATAGTTCCTGGTATTTTATTTACCCTGGTGCCACCAAGATGTATGAGGACTTACAGCAACATTATTGGTGGAGGAGGATGAAGAAGGATATTGTTGCACATGTGGCTCGGTGTCTGAATTGTCAATAGGTAAAGTACGAGCATCAGAGACATGGTGGTTTGTTTCAGAGGACTGAGCTTCCTGAGTGGAAGTGGGAGTGTATCACTATGGATTTTGTTGTTAGACTCCCACAGACTCAAAGGAAGTTCGATGTAGTATGGTTTATTGTTGATAAGCTGACTAAGTCAGCGCATTTCATTCATGTATCAGTCTTCTATTCTTCCGAGAGATTAGCTGAGATCTATATCCGGGAGATTGTACGTTATCATGGTGTGCCCGTGTCTATGATTTCTGTTTGAGGTACGCAGTTTACCTTGCATTTCTGGAGGGTAGTTCAGTGTGAATTGGGCATACAGGTCGAATTGAGCACATCATTTCATCCCCATACGAACGGTAGCCAAGCATACTATTTAAATTTTGGAAGATATGCTCCGAGATTGTGTTATGGACTTTGGAGGCTCGTGGGATCAGTTCTTGCCTTTAGTGGAGGTTTCCTACAACAATAGTTACTAGTCGAGCATCCAGATGGCTCCCTATGAGGCTTTATATGGTAGGTGGTGTCGGTCGCTAGTTGGGTGGTTTGAGCCGGAAGAGGCTCGGTTGTTGGGTACAGATCTAGTGCAGGATGCCTTGGATAAGGTGAAGATCATTCAGGATAGGCTTCGTATAGCCCAGTCTAGGCAAAAGAGCTATGCCAACCGCAAGGTTCGTTATGTGTCATTCATGGTTGGAGAGTGGGTATTACTTCGAGTGTCGCCTATGAAGGGCATGACGAGATTTGGGAAGAAGGGCAAGTTAAGACCTAGATTTATTGGTCCTTTTGAGATTCTTGATCGAGTGGGAGAGGTGGCTTGCAGACTTGCGTTGCCATCGAGCTTATCGGCCGAGCATCCAGTGTTTCATGTGTCCATGCTTCGAAAGTATCATAGCGATCCATCCCACGTGTTAGACTTCAACACTGTCCAGTTGGACAAGGACTTGTCCTATGAGGAGGAGCCAGTAGCTATTCTAGATCGGCAGGTTCGTCAGTTAAGATCGAAGAGTTTCTATTCTGTTCATGTTCAGTGGAGAGGTCAGCCTACCAAGGCAGCTACTTGGGAGTCCGAGTCCGATATACGGAGCCGATATCACCATCTTTTCCTCAACTAAGGTACTTTTTTTATGTCCGTTAGAGGACGAACAATTGTTTTAGAGGTGGAGGATGTGATGACCCAAATGGTCATCTTTTGATTTACAAGTAAATTCTGTGTTCCGAGGCCTTAAAAGCCTCCTTTTATCTCACTTAATTTGCGTGCATGGTCCGAGCATATATTCGGAATGCTTTTATGTGAAAATTTGATTAAAATGCTAATTTGGCCTTTAAAAATTGATTTAAGTTGACTTCGGTCAATATTTTGGGTAAACAGACCTGGACCCGTGATTTGAAGGTCCAGAAAGATCCATAGAAAAATATGGGACTTGGGCGTATGCCCGGAATTGAATTCCGAGGTCCCAAGCCCGAGAAATGAATTTTTGAAGAAAATTATTTAACTAAAATTTTAAGAGTCTTTAGAAATTTGAATGTATTTGAAATTGACAGTATCGGGCCCGTATCTTGGTTCTGGAGCCCGGTACAGGTCTTATATGGTATTTAGGTTGAGCCTATAAAAATTGGTAAGAAACGGACTTGATATGACGTGAATCGGTCCCTCGGTTGTTAAAAATTTAAACTTAGAAGTTCTTGAGATTCTTCTTTGATTTTGATACTAAATTCGTTGTTAAAGGTGTTAATTTGGCGATTTGATCGCACAAGTAAGTCTATATAATGTTTTTAAGTTAGTGTGCATGTTTGGTTTGGAGCCCCGATGGCTCTGGTGAGTTTTGGAAAGGCCACCGGATGTTTTGGATTTAAGAGTTTCTGTTGTATTGTTGTTTCTGGTGTGCTGATGTATTGTTCTTCGCCTTCACGAAGGGATTCTTGCGAACGTGAAGGGTAATCTTGTATGAGGGAGTTTTTCCTCTACGCGAACGCAAGGCACAAGACGCGAATGCGAAGCATTGGGGGGTTTCCCTTCGCGAACGCGACCTGGCTATCGCGAACGCGAAGGCCAATTGGGCTGGGAACTGGGGGAAGGGATTTTGTTCTACGCGAACATGGCCACTTGACCGCGAACGCGAAGTCTTGAGGAGGCAAAGATCTGTGAATGTGAGTCGTTCAATGCGAACGCGAAGGCATCTTGGCCTCACCCTTCGCAAACGCGACAGGACTCTCGCGAACGCGAAGAAGGCATGTCCAGTGAATTAAAAACAGTAGCAAAACGGGAATTTAGCCTTGTAACTTCATATTTTCAAAATAAGAGAGCATTGAGGCGATTTTCAAGAGGAAAGTTCTTCCCCAAAGTTTTCGTATATGATTCTAAACCTTTTTCTTACAATTTCCATTTTCATTTCATCAATCTTCATCCACAAATTTAGGGTTTTTATGGTAGAAAGTAAGGATTTGGGTAGAATTAGGACTTTTTGCATAATTGGGATTTAGACCTCGTTTTGTGGTCGGATTTCGAAACTAATTTCATATTCGGGCTCCTGGGTAAATGGGTGATCGAGTTTTGGTCCGAACCTCAAGTTTGACCAAGCGGGCCCGGGGTCAATTTTTGACTTTTTAGGAAAATGAACTTATAATTAAGCATTGGGTATGAATTCTTTACCATTTATTGATGTTGTTCAATTAATTTGGACTAGATACAAGTAATTTGGAGGCGAATTCTAAAGGAAAAGTGGTGTTTGAGGCTTGAGTTGGCTGTGGAAGTTCGAGGTAAGTGTTTGGTCTAACCTTAGCTTGAGGGAATAGGTATTGTGCTATATTTGCTAAGTGCTAGAGTAGTGTACGACATATAGGTGTGGTGACGAGTATCTATACGTCGTTGTCAAGCATGCCCGTGAGTCTTAAATTGTAATCGTTGTGTTTTTTAATAAGTACTACAAATGCCTAAGTTGTTGATTCTATGTGTTGGGCAAGAATTATGATTATTCTCGTGGTATTCGTTCATTGTTGAGCATTGGTTTTAGTTGAGGTTTTATTTGTGAAGTTAAACATTGGAACAAGATTGGTTATAGCTGACTCCCCTGCTGGGATGTGTTTATTCTTATTGATGATTCCCTTACCGGGATATTATTGTTTCCTTATTGTTCCCTTAACGTGATTCTTTGTGATTGGTGTTGATTTGTGTATTGGGATCGGGTTACATGACGCAGTTGTGATATCTGATTTGGATCAGGTTGCTTGGCGTAACAATATTATATGGGATCAGGTTGCACGCTGCAACATGGAGTAATAAGGGAGAACATGAGGGGTCGGGTTGCATGTCGCAACAGTGATATATGATTTGAATCGGGTTGCATATCGCACAATATTATTTGGACAGGTTGCGCGCCGCAACAATAATGAATAAAAGTTGATATTGATTCGTTACTATTTCCCTATTCTTACTGATACGCACTTTAATATGTTCTTTATGCTTTTCTCTTGAGTTACTGTTGGTACTTGATATTCCCCGCAACATGTCCCCCTTCCCTTCTTAAACTGCTAGTTTCCATTATTATTACTTGCCGTACATGCTTTAACTGCACAGGTTTATTTGGTAGTCTTGTCCTAGCCTCATCATTACTTCGCCGAGGTTAGGCTCGACACTTACCAGCACATGGGGTAGGTTGTATTGATGCCACACTCTGCACTCTTTTGTGCAAATATGGTACTGGAGCATACGGACCTTACAGTGGTTGCTGCCTTCAGTCTAGCGGAGACCCGAGGTAGTCCTGCAGACGTCCGCATGCCTTGGCATCCCCATCTATCTTTTATATTCTGTTTTCATTTACTTCAGTGACAAATTGTATCTTTCTTTGCAGACAACTATTTGTAGTATTCGTAGATGGTCCGTGAATATTGTGACTCCAGTTCTGGGTAGAGACGTGTTTTGTATTTTCGTACTCGTATTTGGCTAAGTTATCAGATTTTGTCTTCCGCATTTCTTTTATTATTGTTATTATTCCGCTTTTTATTGCATGTTAATTTAAAATTGCAAAAAGGTTAAGAAAAAAGGTAATAAGATATATAATACTCGACTTGCCTAGCTTTCACGAGTAGGTACCATCAGGACTTCCGAGGATGGAAAATCCGGGTCGTGACATCCGCTGCATCCTCGTGTCTATCAATCTATCGATCCTTCATTCACTAAATAGTTTTTTGAAAAATTGAGTTTTTAATGGCAGAAACAACAATCTCCTACACTTATCCTCTATATCTAGGTCCATTCGACACTTCTAGAATTGTTGTAATTTCTGTGAAGTTAACAGAATCAGAGAACTATGGTTTTTGCAGCAGGACGATGAAGATCGCACTATCGGAGAAAAGAAAGCTAGGGTTGATCGGAACTTGCTCAAAGGAGTCATATGAGACAGAATTGCATGAACAATGGGAAACATGTAATGCAATTGTCCTTTCGTGGCTCATAGACACAGTATCAACATAGATACTTAGTGGAATTGCATACGCCTCGAATGCTTATTTGGTCTAGGAAGATCTAAGAGCTTTGACAAGGTCAATCGCATGAGGATTTTTCAGATTCACAGAGCCATTTCTACTCTATCTCAAGGTACAAACTCTATCTCTACTTACTTCACTAAGTTGAAAGGTTTGTGGAATGAGTATGATGATATGGTACCTACCTCTGATTCAAGAAAATATGCTGAACACTTACAACAACAAAGATTACTACAATTTCTAAGTGGCCTAAATGATTCTTATGTCCAGCTAGGAGACAAATTCTGTTACAATCGAATGAGCCATCACTTAATCAAGCATATTCTATGGTAATTGAGGATGAATCCCAACACTCATCTTCTGGTTTGAATGAAAAAATTGATCCAATGGCAATGCAAATTGGCAGAGGTCAAGGTTGCGAGGGAAAGAAGTCCTTTATACAATATGAGCATTGTGGACTTAGAGGCCACACAAAGGAAAACTCTGATAAAATCATAGGATATCCTAAAGATTTTAAGGGAAAGAAGAAGTTTAATCCTAGCAACTTGAGTGGATAGCCTCGTAGAGGTAATGAAAATTTTGGAGGACAATTTGGAAATCAACAACCTATTAATGTTTTGAACAATGTATGTGGAAATGCTGCAAGTACTGAGATCCAGTCCCAAAGTTCATCAACAAGTACTGATTTGCAGGCTACTCTAGCTAGAAAAGGACTATACTTCACTGAGGAACAATACAAATAAATTCTGGAACTACTAAGCAAAGACAATACTGATGCCCAAGCTAATATGACAGGTATTGCTACTTGCTTAATGACTAGTAGCTTTACAAATGAATGGATTGTTGATTCAGGTGCTACATACCACATAGAAGCAACTAAAAAATTATTGAAAGATGAAGTCCATACTAGGAAGACCTCTAAGGATAGTGTGCATCTTCCCACAGTAGACAAACTTACAGTTGCATGTGTTGGTGAATCTTCTTTGTTTGGAACTGAATAAATTAGTGATGTATTACTCATACCTGACTTCAAGTTCAATTTTTGTCAGTATCCAAGCTAACCAGGCAGCTCTCATGTTCAATCAATTTATTCCCTGACTTTGTCTTGTTTCAGGACCTTTATAGTAGCAGGGTGAAGGGGATTGGTAAGGAGAATGCTGGGTTGTACATTTTGAGAGAAGCAATAAGCTAAATAAATGTTGAGAATCAAAATTTAGCTGATGCAGTAAAAGGAGAAGACTGCAGGCTATGGCATATGAGGCTTGGACATCCTTCATCAACTACCATGAAGAGTATGGACTTAGAAAATACTGTAAATAATGAGGTGTTGAATAAGTGTCATGTTTTCCCATTAGCTAAGCAAGTTAGACTAGTATTCCCTATTAGCAGTTCCAGAACTGAATTCCCTTTTGCTCTTGTTCATATGGATATTTGGGATCCTTATAAGGTTGCTATATATGATAAAAAATACTACTTCTTGACCATTGTAGATGATTTTAGTCGTTATACATGGATTCATCTACTACAGCTTAAATCGGAAGTCATTAGTGATATTAAGAACTTTCTTTTGATGAGAAAAAATCAGTTTGGAATTATGGTGAAAATAATAAGATCTAACAATGGAACATAATTGTTTAATTCTCAGTGTAAGTCACTCCTACAAGATCTAGGTGTAATGCATTAGAGTAGTTGCACAAATACTCCACGATAAAATGGTATTGTGGAGAGAAAGCACAGACATATATTAGAGGTATCTAGAGCCTTGAAGTTTCAATCCAAAATGCCAACTAATTATTGGGGTATTTGCATTACCATTGTTGCGTATTTGATTAATAGACTATCATATGTAGCCATTAAAGGAAAAATTCCCTATGAAATGCTACATTCTAAGTCTCCATCTCTGAAGCATTTGAGGGTAATTGGATTCTTATGCTATGCAACCACTATACCAAGAGGGGACAAGTTTGCTACAAGAGCTAGACCTGCAGTCTTTATGGGTTATTCTGAGAGACAGAAAGGCTATCTACTGCTATAATTGGATAGCAAACAACTTTTTATAAGTAGGGATGTAGTTTTCAAAGAGACAAAATTTCCTTTTGTTGCACACCTAGACATATAACAATAGTGGTTTCTCGACATAGCTGACAATGTACAAGATCATAATGTGCAGGAAGTGCAAACACCTGCTACTGTAGTTCATACACCTGATACACCTGATGATTTTGGACCTAAAGAGTCAATCTTTGAAGGTGATGAACCTGAACAGGTTATAGCATCACACGAAGAGATGATATAAGAAGTGGCACCACAAGCAGCAGAAATAATGCCGCCACCAGCAGTTATTAGAAGATCTGCTAAAGAATCCAAAGAGCCCATTTGGATGAAGGATTACATAGCACCAAACAAGGCTTCCACTAAATATCCTGTCTCGACCCCAGTTCACCCTCCATGAACATGTCGTGATGGCACCTAGCCCGTATAACTAGGTAAGCCTAACAATGCGGAAACAACAACCTAACTTGTAGAAAAATTAATTAAAACTGAACATATTAAAATAATAACTGCATATAAGGCCGCTCGGCCTATATAACTCAAAAGAAATGCGGAAGTCTACAACTCAATCCCAAAACCCAAAAACTCACGTGAAACAAAAGCTAAAAGAAATATTGTAAATGCTCTAATCTCCAGAATGTCTACATCAAAAGTATGATAGAATCTAAACATTACAGATAGAATAAGGAAGGAGACTCTTTGGTCTGCGGATGCTGCAGATATACCTCGAAGTCTCCGCTAGATCTCTCTTCCTCGATGATAGTACGCCTGGGTGGAGGAACTTGGATCTGCACATGAAAAATATGCGTAGAAGGGGCATGAGTACACCACAATGGTACTCAGTAAGTGCCAAGCCTAACCTCGTTTGCATAGTGACGAGGAAGGTCAGGGCCCTACTGAGGTAAAATATAATAATAAATTAACATTATGGAAGAAATGACAGTAATAATGAGCACAACAGTGAGATAAGATAGGTCAACAAGGCAATAACAACTACACAATGAACAAAGTAAACACGGAATGTGTACAGCTCAGTACCAGTGATAACAATAAGGATCTCCCAGGATACCGTCCTGTAGTCCTTTTTCTCCTCTGTCTAGTGGATCTCCCGGGATACCGTCCCGTAGTCCATCACATATGTAATTCTGAAGGATCTCCCGGGATACCATCCCGTAGTCCAACCATCAATATATAGGGGGATCTATCGGGAATCTAACCCGCAGTCCCAAAGTAAAAGTGCAAGGGGGATCTATCGGGAATCTAACCCGCAATCCCAAATCCCAAAGTAAACGTGCAAGAGGGATCTACCAAGAATCGAACCCGTAGTCCCAAAGTAAACAAACAAGTGGGAGCTACCGGAATCCCACATCCATAGTCCCAATATAAATGCACAATCACAACTAGAAGATACATAGAAATGAAATACAAAAGACAAGCAACAGGTAGTACTGGCCTAGCATGCTTCATGTAGTACAGTCAAGGCAACTTAAGCAATTAGGCAAGTTAAATCAACTGAACATGCTTTCCTAATCTAGCACGGGTTAAAATTACAAGTAGAATAAAGCAAATATGAAAGAAACTCAATCTCAATATCTTAAGTAAAAATCGGATTTTCAAGTACGCACTCGTCACCTCGCATACAAGGCACTCAAAATACCAAATAACAAATCCTAAGGGAAAAGGTCCTCCACACAAGGTTAGACAAGCCACTTACCTCGAACCGGCTCAAAATCAACTAGGAATCACGCCTTTGCCACGAGTATCCGACTCCAAATGGCCCAAATCTATTCAATTCAATTACACATTATAAATAACATCGCAAACAACTGGTTTTACTATTAAATTCAAAGCTACAACGTGAAATTAGGTAAAATGACCAAAATACCCCTCAGGCCAACATCTCAGAATCGGTTAATTTTTACATTTTCAGAACCCTCGTACTCTCACGAGTCTAACCATATAAAAATCTCCCAAATCGGAGGTCAAATGCTCACTCAAAACCCAATAGTTTGGTTGAAGAAGTTTTCCCCCATTTTGATTCCAAATTCGAAATTAGATGATGGATTAAGCTATATATTGATAGAATACAACTAAAAGGGGTTAAGGAAACATTACCCAATGATCTTCTCTTCAAAACCCACTCAAAATCGGCCTCTCCCGAGCTCTCAATTGATTTTTCCAACTTTTGAAACTCAACCCTCGAAATTCCCTTTTCTGAACAGTGAATACCGCTTCTGCGGTCCCGCTTATGCGTAGCTCTGGCCGCTTCTGCGGCTTCCTTTAAAATTCCAGCTTTCGCTTCTGCGGAATTCCTACCGCTTCTATGGGTTCCTGGAGGATGGCCAAAAGTCACTTCTGCGAAGCCAAGGCCGCTTCTGCGACTCCGCTTTTGCGGTTCCCAAGCCGCAGAAGCGGAAATACCAGATGACAGAAACCTTCAGCTGCTGCACACTTTTCCAACACCAACAATTGCCCATTGAGCATCCGAAAATACACCCGAGGCCCCGGGACCTCAACCAAAAGCACCAATAAGACCTAATACCTCATTCAAACTTGTAGCAATCGTCGAAAAACCTAAAACAATGCCGGAAACTCGAATTAATCAATGATTTAAGCCTAAGAACTTCAAATTTCATCAAAACACGATTTCGATAAAAAACCTAACTAAAACACGTCTGAATGACCTAAAATTTTTCACACACATCCCAAATGACATGATGGAGCTACTGCAACTTCCGAAATTCCATTCTGACCCTCAGATCAAAAACTCACTATCTGATCAAAAGCTTCAAATAATTCAAACTTTGGCATTTTAAGCCTAAATGAGCTACGGACTTCCAAAATACATTCCGAACACGCTCCCAACCCCAAAATCACCTAACGGAGCTAACGGAACCATCGATTTTCCATTTTGAGGTCGTCTTAATACTGTTTCGACTACGGATCACTTTTCAACACTTAAGCTCTCATTTATGGACTAAATGTCCCAAAACTCTCCGAAACCCAACACTGAACGTCCCAGCAAACTAGAAAAGTAGAAATGAATTTAGGGGAAACAGTTAATAAGGGATCGGGGTGTTAATTCTTAAGACGACCAGCCGGGTCGTCACATATCCTTTGGCAAATTATCTCTCATATCAAAATGTTACTCCTACTTACAACAATTACTTGTCTAAATTTTCAAGCTTCGTGGAACCAAAGACTTTCAGACAAGCAGTCAAAGACACTAGGTGGATTGAAGCTATACAATAGGAAATCCAAGCTCTGCAGGACAATTACACCTGGGAAGTTGTTGATTTACAAAGAATACTGTAGGTTCTAAGTGGGTATATAATATCAAATATCATGCCAATGGAGAGGTTGAAAGGTTCAAGGCTAGGTCGGTTGCCAAAGGGTACAGCCAGCAGGAAGTCCTTGACTATCATGATACCTTTTCTCCTGTGGCAAAAATGGTTACAGTCAGGTTTGTGATAGCACTAGCAGTGTCTAGAGGTTGGTATTTATACCAAATGGATGTGCACAATGCCTCTTGCAAGGTGATCTTTGTGAGGAAGTGTACATGGAACTACCTGAAGGTTTTAGGATACAGGGGGAGAAGAAGGTTTGCAAGTTACTCAAATCCCTATATGGGCTTAAGCAAGCCTCTAGATAATGGAACATTAAATTGATAAAAACATTCCTTGAATCAGGATTTGTTTAGAGTACTCATGACTATTCCGTATTCACCTTGAAGAGAAAAGGTGACATCGCAATCATTCTAGTCTATGTTGATGATTTGCTCATCACAGGTAGTAATGCAGACTTGATCTTTGAAGCCAAGTAAGTGCTCCATCAGAAGTTTAAGCTAAAGGATTTGGGGGAATCAAATACTTCTTGGGTATTGAGGTTCTTAGATCGAAGACTAGCATTATGCTAAACGAAAGAAAATATGTCCTAGAGCTAATCTTTGATATGGGCCTCAGTAGAGCCAAACATGCCATCACTCCTATGGAGACCAATCTGAAACTAACTACAGTTGAATATGACAAGCTTACTGACATGATGGGAGATGTAACATTGCAGGATCCTACTTTGTACCAGAAGATGATTGGGAAGCTCATGTATTCTAACATTACACGACCAGACATCAGCTATGTTGTTCAAACATTGAGTCAATTCATGCAGCATCCTAAGAGATCACATTGGGAAGCTGCATTTAGAGTAGTGACATACTTGAAGAATGCTCCAGGTCAAGGTGTATGGATGAAAGCTGAGATTGCTGTTGAATTGAGCTGTTGGTGTGATTCAGACTGGGCAGCTCGATCAAATACTCGCAGATCAGTCACATGCTATGCCAACAAATTTGGAGAGTCTTTGGTATCTTGGAAGTCAAAGAAATAACAAATTATGTCCAAAAGTTTAGTTGAAGTTGAATATAGAAGCATGACTTCAGCTGTAGTAGAGGTTACTTGGTTGTTTGGTCTGTTCAAAGAGCTCGATGTGGCCATTCAAACTCCAATTACAGTGCTTAGTGATAGCAAGTCTGCTATGCAAATGCTAACCTCATTTTCCATGAGCGTACGAAGTATATAAAAATTGACTGCCATTTCATTCGAGACAAGATCAAAGATGGTATTGTCAAGACAGTCTATGTGAATACTCGAGATCCACTTGCTGACTTGCTCACCAAAGGATTATGTCAAGCTCAACATCTGCATCTTCTAAGCAAGCTTGGTGTGCTGAATATTTTGCACCCTTCAGCTTGAGGTGGAGTATTATAATTTGTATTGCTAATTTCCTTCTTTTTTGTACTGATTGGTATAGTTGTTAATAGAGTGTTAGCTTAGTTAGTTAATTAGTTAGTTAGCAGAGACACGCGGCAGTGACCCATTGGTAAGTTAAGTGTTAGTTAGTGAAACAACAACTTTGTATATATTCCTCTGCAGAGATTGAGCTCAATACATAATCATTTTACCAAATGCTTTCTTCTCCTTCCTCTTCGTCAATCTAGAGCTTCCTCCATTGGAAGACCTATCGAGTTTGAAGCACCAAGTGCAGATTTGCACTGTTTTTGACACCTATAGTTTTCTAACTCCACTTAGATGAACTAGACATTTGTAGATATTCAATGGCCAAATAGATGAGCTATGAGTTATTTACGTGAAAGTGCAAATTAAAAAAAAAAAAAACACCCCATTATTATTGCGTTAATATCAACAAAACTAGTCTTAATTTCTTGTTGATGATATATTACTATATATATTTCCCTATCAATAAACTATAGGTTAAATCATCTAGTTATTTTCCTGTTCGGGCATTATTGGCTTAACCTTTAACGTTGACAGATTCAATATTACCTAAATCGAATTAACGTTTACAGATTGATATTTCCATATTCTTATTAAGGTCGTTGTACTTTATTTCCAAAGTGCCCAAATGTCATCGTTCACAAAAGCTTTAAAACTGCTTTATGATAGTTTAAGGTACAACCTTTTTGTGACCTTGTACAACTTCTATACTCCTAATCTTTAACTTTTTGATGTCATGCTTTGACTTAAAACATAGCACAAAAAGAACAAATAGGGACAACTCTTTTTTAAATTAAAAAAAAAAAAAAAAGAAGCACTAACCATGGACGAAATAAGTTTTATACTGTGGTGGTAAGAATGAAATACAAAATGATGATTCCTCAAAAGAAAGCATGGCTTTTTTCAGTTGTCCAGCTTAATTAAATTGATGTTGACAAATAATTGTACATCACTGTAAAAGATATAAAACAGCTGGCGAAACTTTGATTTTACTTTTCTTGAAATAAATAATTCCTTATTTGACGTTAGTATACCGTATTTGTAAAATAATTCTGAAAATATAAATGAACATAAATATAATTGAACAACGAAATAACAGAAAACTAATTAGAGCTCATTGAATTCACAGTATTTCCTTAAGGAATTTAATCCCATCATAGTACCCAAGGTTATGAATTATTTCCTCCCAGGATAGAACGATTTACACGCTGGTGTAGTGGCACTTTAAACCCCAGTGTTTTAGCGAACACAAAGTTCAGTAGCAAATCACACTTACTATTGCATTGTTTGATGCTAAAAGTATGCAAAAGAAGGAGGAGAAACCCAGAAAATCATAGTAAGATTCTGAGCAGAATAGTGTTGTATTTATAGCCAAAGTTGGGCTGAAATCTAAAGAGATGCAACTCTTCAGAATGATTGTTTATGCAAAACGGCTACAACATAAATGTCATTACATGAATGGCCATTTACTCAACAATAAAGAGGGAAAATAAAGAGGAAAAATTGAAGGATAGTTAATTTTCTGTTACCAAAACAGAAAAAATGGATTGGATGATTTAATATTAATATTTATTTTAATATTAATATTCTGTTATTAAAATAAATATTTAATAACATTTCTGTTAATATTTTACTATTAACAAATAAATTTGGTCCAAAAAGTTTCAATCGATCATTTGACCAAATCCGAATCCGAATTCAAATTCGAAGCCGAAGCCGAAGCAGAGCCGAGCGAGCGAGCGACGACGACGGTACGAGGCTTTCCTTCTTCTCAACTTCTTAAGAGCTAGAAGAAGGCAATTGCTTATATACGCATAAAAAATCTCTTCCTCTTCCAATATGGGACAATGTCCATTTGCCAAGGGGAGAACTTAAAATTTCACTCAAAATTTTTATTTTCCTCCATTTCCCATTCACCCTCTTTTAAGTATTTAATATATTAATTAAATACATTAAAAAACCAACAATCTCCCACATGAATGGGGAAAGGCTATATCACGGAAGTATGCATGAAAAACTGTGTGATTTGCAATCAAGGATTAATTGCATCTGGATAAGTAGGTTTCTCTTTAAACTTTCTGTAGTGAACTTATATCAGATATACTCGATCAATTGGAAGATTTGATATCTTTGAACCATTGAACTTTAGTGTATACCTAGACAACCACAAGTCACACAACCAACCTTTAACCGTCTTTGGTTTTTATTGTTATGTTCGTTTCAGCCATGAACACCGCCCGATTTAATAAATGCGTAGAGAACTGGCATTACAAAGTTCTTCTTGAAGCGGCTAACACTTCACACTTACATAGGTGATTCCTAAATGTGTCATCTCGTTGATACATTATTTGATATACCCCGTATCAAATTTAAAAATTATTAAAAACCCTTAATGCTTTATCCTTGGTACTGAACATTGTCTCATCGCGAGAATGGACCAAAAGTTTAGTTGATAATGTTGAACCATCATTAATGACTTTGTTTGATCTCCTTGAACCTAGATCTTGGGATCTCCAGTCTTCTAGGTAGAGTTACCGCTACTATGACTTGTTCTAGGCCACAGTCCCATTCCCCTTGATGGCTTCTAAACTACCTCTCTAGTTAGGCCTTTTGTAAGTGGATCCGACACATTATCACTTGCCTTTACATAGTCAATCGTGATAATTCCTCTAGAGAGTAATTGTCTAACAGTTTTATGTCTTCGTCGTATATAACGAGATTTACCATTATACATAACGCTCCCAGCCTTTCCAGTTGCCGCTTGACTATCGCAATGTATGTATATTGGTGCCAACGGTTTGGGCCAAAATGGAATATCTTCCAAGAAATTCTGGAGCCATTCAGATTCTTCACCGGTTTTATATAAGGCTATGAATTCAGCCTCCACTGTAGAGCGGGCAATACAAGTTTGTTTGGACGACTTCCAAGATACCGCTCCTCCACCAATAGTGAATACATATCCACTTGTGGACTTGGAATTAGTTGATCCGATGATCTAATTTGCATCATAGTATCCCTCAATTATCGCAGGATATTTACTATAGTGCAAAGCAAAGTCCTAGGTATGTACTATATGCACCGAAACTCGTTTCATGGCCATCTAATGAGATTGACATGGATTGCTCGTGTGTCGACTCAATTTACTTATAGCACAAGCTATATCTGGTCGTGTACAGTTCATGATGTACATTAAACAACCCAACATATAAGCATAATCCAATTGTGATATGCTTTGGCCTTTGTTCTTTGCTAATGCAAGATTCACATCAATTGTAGTCTATGCAACTTTAAAGCCCAAGTGCTTGAATTTTTCAAGTACTGTCTTAATATAATGAGATTGTGACAATGCCAGTCCTTGAGAAGTCTTATGGATCTTAATTCCTAGAATTAAATCAGCAAATCCCAAGTCTTTCATATCAAACTTGCTAGTTAGCATACGTTTAGTAGCATTTATATTGGCAATATCATTACTCATTATGAGCATATCATCCATATATAAGCAAACAATGACTATGTGATTTGGAGCATTTTTAATATACACACATTTATCATATTTATTTATCTTAAATTCATTTGACAATATTGTTTGGTCAAATTTTGCATGTTATTGTTTAGGTGATTGTTTTAATCCGTAAAGGGACTTAACAAGTCTACAGACCTTCTTTTCTTTACCTGGAACCATAAACCCTTCAGGTTTTTCGATGCAGATTTCTTCCTCCAACTCTCCATTTAAGAAGTTCGTCTTAACATCCATTTAATTAATTTCAAGACCATAAACTGCAGCTAACGCTACTAACGTTCGTATGGACGTAATTCTTGTAACTGGAGAGTATGTATTAAAATAGTCAAGACCTTCTCGTTGTCTATACCCTTTGATCACAAGTCTTGCCTTATATTTGTCATAGTGCCGTCATCTTTCATTTTCCTCTTAATGATCCATTTAGAACCCAACGATTTATTTTCGGGAGGAAGATCAACCAATTCCCATGTATGGTTGTTCAATATAGATTCTATTTCACTATTGACTGCCTCTTTCCATAACAATGATTCCGAAGAAGACATAGCTTCTTTAAATGTTTGAGGCTCTTTTTCCAATAAGAAAGTCACAAAATTTGGTCCAAACGAAGTAAACGTTCTTTGAAGTTTACTACGTCTTGGATCCTCCTGGTTAAGTGTACTTTCTTTTATTTCTTCCCGAGGTCGTTTAGATCCTTCACAAATCGACTCATATTCCTTTTTATATGGATATATATTTTCAAAGAACTCAGCTTTATCTGATTCTATAACTGTATTATTATGAATGTCGGGATTTTCTGATTTATGAACCAAAAATCGATATGATTTACCATTAGTCGCATATTCTATGAAAATACAATCAACGGTTTTCGGTCCTATTTTTACCCTTTTTGGGTTTAGGAACTTGCACTTTTGCCAAACACTCCCACACTTTAAAATAATTCAAGTTGGGCTTCCTTCTTTTCCATTTTTCATATGGAATGAATTGTGTTTTCTTATAGAGTACTCGATTTAGTATTCGGCTAGCCGTAAGAACAACTTCCCCCTACAAGTTTTTTGGCAAACTATAACATATCAATAATGCGTTCATATCATCTATTTTAATGAATGATTCTTTCTTTCTAAAATTCCATTGGATTGGGGCATGTAAGGGGCCATTGTTTGATGAATAATTCCATATTCTAAACATATTTTTTCAAAAGGAGATTCATATTCACCACCCCTATCACTTCTTATTATTTTGATTTTCTTGTTAAGTTGTGTTTCAACTTTATTTTTGTATTGCTTGAATGCGACTATTGCTTTATCTTTACTATTAAGTAAGTAAACATAGCAATATCGAGTACTATCGTCAATAAAAATTATGAAATACTTCTTTCCACCGCGAGATGGTATTGACTTCATGCCACAAATATCTGTGTGAATTAAGTCTAAAGGATTTGAATTCCTTTCAACCGACCTATAAAGATGTTTAACATACTTATATTTCACACATACTTGACATTTTGATTTTTCATATTCAAACTTGGACAATACTTCAAAATTAATCATTTTCTGTAAGGTTTTATAATTGACATGAACCAAACATATATGCCATAATTCATTTGACTCAAGTAAGTAAGACGAAGCTGAAATTTTATTATTATTTTCAACAACCATTACATTCAGCTTGAAAAGGCCCTCAGGTAACCTTTTCCTACAAACATTTCATCCTTACTTATTATAACCTTATCGGAAACAAAAACACATTTAAAACCATTCTTAACAAGAAGTCCAGTAGACACTAAATTACAGCAACCATTACATTCAGCTTGAAAAGGCCCTCAGGTAACCTTTTCCTACAAACATTTCATCCTTACTTATTATAACCTTATCGGAAACAAAAATACATTTAAAACCATTCTTAACAAGAAGTCCAGTAGACACTAAATTCTTTCTAATCTCGAGAACATGAAGGATGTTGTTCAAAGTCACCACTTTGCCGGAGAAATATCTTCCCACATCCTTCAATCTTGGTCTTTGAAGCATTTTCCATAGAAATCGTCCCATCGGGTCCAATAGGAGCATTAGTAGCAAAAGCTTCTCTAACAGCACAAACATGGCGAGTGACTCTAGAATCAATCCACCACTCTTTAGGATTGCCCACCAAATTGCATTCGAAAAGCATGGCACATAAGTCATCAACATCATCATGCTTTTTCAACCATGTTTGCTTTACCCTTCTTCTTGTCTTTCTTCGGAGCACGACACTCCGTAGATTTGTGTCTGATTTTTCCACAGTTGTAGCAGTTTTTACTGAACCGCTTCTTGCTTGGGTTGTATTTTGGTCCAAAAGCCTTCTTCCTCTTTTTGTTCTCTTCAACAATATTTGCTCCCATTATTGTTGAGTTTCCACTGCCTCTCTTTTCAACAGCTTTATTGTCCTCTTTGATTCTCAACCGAACAATGATATCTTCAAGGGACATCTCCTTGCGTTTGTGTTTCAAGCAGTTTTTGAAGTCCTTCCACAAAGGAGGCCACTTCTCAATCATCGCCGCTACTTGAAATGCATCATTGATGACAAGACCTTCAATGAAATTTCTGTCAGTAAAAATACTAAGATTACTACTTTCAACATCAATATTAATTTGATTTATATCTTCAGTAAGGAGATCAAGAATAATCACTTGCAATTCCTGGACTTGGGTAATAACGACTTGCTATCCATCATTTTGTAGTCCAAAAACTTTGCAGCCACAAACTTTTTCAACCCGATATCTTCAGTTTTGTATTTCTTTTCAAGAGCAGTCCATAGTTCCTTTGACGTTTTCATGCCACTGTAAACGTTATACAAAGCATCCTCCAGCCCGCTGAGAATATAATTCTTGCACAAAAAATTTGAATGCATCCGCGCTTCAATCACGATAAAACGTTCAGTTTCTGGAGTTTCATCGGATGGCACAGGAACATCTTCCTTGATGAACTTCTAGAGACTTAGAGAAGTCAAATAGAAGAATATCTTTTGCTGCCAGCACTTGAAATCAATCCCGGAAAATTTTTTAGGTTTCTCCGTCGGTGCCAATGCTGTCGGCATTGTTCGATTCGTTGAGGCATTGGCAATCACCATTGGAACATCTTGGTTCTCATTCTCATTAGTCATTTTTGTAAAAGAATAAAACAAACGTTAAAATCACGTAGATTTTAATAGAGTACAAATTCACAAAGGTTTTACTCTCCAGAAATAGTAAGTACAAATACAGCAAATATATTAAATTTCTTATTTTATGTTAGTATACTGTATTTTTAAAATAATTCTGAAAATATAAATGAACATAAACATAATTGAACAACGAAATAACAGAAAACCAATTAGAGCCCACTGAATTTATAGTGTTTCCTTAAGGAATTTAATCCCCTCCTAGTACCCAATGTTATGGATTATTTTCTCCCAGGATAGAACGAATTACACACTAGTGTAGTGGTACTTCAAACCCCAGTGTTTCAGTAAACACAAAGTTCGGTAGCAAATCACACTTACTATTGCTTTGTTTGATGCTAAAAGTGTGAAGAAGAAGGAGGAGAAACTCAGAAAATCGTAGTAAAATTCTAAGCAGAATAGTGTTGTATTTATAGCCAAAGTTGGGCTGAAATCTGAAGAGGTGCAACTCTTCAGAATGGTTGTTTATGCAAAACGGCCACAGCATAATGTCATTACATAAATGGCCATTTACTCAACAATAAAGAGGGAAAATTGAAGGGTAGTTAATTTTCTGTTATCAAAATAGAAAAATAAATATTTAATAACATTTTTGTTAATAATTTACTATTAACAAATAAATTTGGTCCAAAAAGTTAATCAATCAATCATTTGACCAAATCCGAATCCGAAGCCGAGCCGAGCGACGACAACAACGACGGCGCGAGGCTGGCCTTCTTCTCAACTCTTTAAGAGCTAGAAAAAGAGCAATTGCTTATATACCCATAAGAAAACCTATTTTTCTTCCAATATGGGACAATGTCCATTTGCCAAGGGAGAAAACTTAAAATTTCATTCAAAATTTTATTTTCCTCCATTTCCCATTCACCCTCTTTTAAATTTTTATATATTAATTAAATACATAAAAAAACCAACAATTTATTCGTTTAAAAAAGATTATAACATATCGTATAAATTTACTTAGTTTTTTTTTACTCTTGTATTTTTTTAAGTTATTTTGAAAATATTTTTCTTGAGCCAAAGGTTTATCGGAAATCGTCTTTCTACTTCACAAGGTAGTGGTAAGGTTTGCGCACACCCTATCTTCCTTAGACGCCATTAGTGGGATCACACTAAGTATATAATTGTTGTTAAAATTTATCTTGCAACCATTGAATAACCAATTTCAAGGTTATAAGTTTTGTAATTGACTGAAGGTGGTATAGATTATATAAGCTTTCTAAAATCCCACTATGTATGAAAAAAATGGGAGCCAAAAGTCAATAAACTTTGAGTTTGAATTTCACTTTTAACCTTATATTAGATAGATGATCAATAAAACAGAACTTCATCTGTTTGGACTTAAACTATACTTAAAACTTTTATTTATGATGCTCATTTAACAAAAGTGGGACCAAAAGATCAAAATAATCTTTTTGTGTTCACATTGCAAAGCTTGGAAGGAGATTGTTTACAATCGCTAGAGTGAGAGTATGAGAGCTGAAATAAGTCGTTTAAAGAGGAAAAACCATACTTGAAAAGAGGTTGTCTAATGTATAATGTATTTTGCTTTAATTTGACTATACGCATACATGTCAGATTAAGTTTGCTTTTATTGTCAGAACGAGAGATAAGTATAACAATTTGGCGCCCGGATTAAGAAAATATTAACTCCTAGAGAAAAAAAATATTATAAATAAATTATCTTTAGTTAAAATTTGCATATTATTAACTTGACATATTGGAATATGTAAATAAGGGTAAATTTTAAAAAAGTAAAATTAATTTTTTTATTATATAAAAAAATACTTATTTTGGATCAAATTAAAAAAGATGAAAAAGTCACTTATTATGAACCGAATGGAGTAGTAATTAAAATTCTCTCAAGTCGTATTTGGACGAGTTAGCTAGTAGCACATATATTATTAATGAGACTGGCAGATATTTATTACTCCTTAGCGTATGTAGAGGCGATCCAAGATTTAAATTTAATGGGTTTAATTTTTAAGATTGTTAACATTGAACTTAGGAGTCGTTTGGTTGGAATATGAGTTATACCGGTATAAGTTATACCGGTATAAGTTATAATGGGATAAGTTATGCTGGGATTAATTGTGCTGGGATTGTTGTTTATTCATTGTTTGGTATGTTGTATTAAGAATGACAATTGAATAATTTATAAGAGGAAGGTATAAGTTATACCGGTGCTAATTACCCCACCATCTGTGAGGTATAAGTTATACCGGTGTTAAAATTAACACCGGTATAACTTATACCTGATTTGCTAACCAAACAGAGTATTAAGGTGGTATTAATTCTTATACCACCCTTATACCTCATACCAAACGACCCCTTATTGTAATGTTACAATTATGGAATCAAATCTAATATTTATTCAAATTTTAGTAAGTTTTTATATATAAATCTATACTCTTCAAAAATTATGAATTCATTGAACCATAGTCGAAAGGTTACATCCGCCCCTTGAGCATAAGTTGTTATAGTAAGAAAATGCCTTGGCAGGTGTTTTAGTATTTGGTTGTCTCACATTAAAGTATTTAGTAGACATAGTTTGAATATAGATGAAGTGTTTAACAAAAGGCTTAATTGATGTGTTCAAATGTAAAATTCGAACAACTTTAAAGGGCGTTCAATCAAACGATAAATAAAGATAATTAATGTCTTTCGCTCATGTCACGATCCGGATTTTCCACCATCGGGAGTCGTGATATCGCCTACTGTTGGAGCTAGGCAAGCCAAACATATAAAAACCTTTTTGGATAACAACACAACAGTAATGATAATAATAAACCTTTAAATAAAAGCGGAAGTCTTTTATAACATAACTAACTGAAAACCCAGAATGCGAAAGCTTAACATTTCACTACCCAAGACTGGAGTCGCTACCTCAGGAACTAATAATGAATGCTACAAACAAGTATGAATAAAAAATACACAGTGTCTGTCTCGGTACAATGAAAACAAACAGAAGATATAGAAAGGGACTCCGGCCTGCGAACGCCAGCTAGGCTACCTCGTAGTCCCTGGACTGAAGTCAGCTCTCACTCAATGTGCTACTGCTGTGGTCCAAAAGCTGCTCTGGTGCCGTGATTTGTGAAAAAAGCACAGAAGTGTAGCATCAGCACAACCGACCCCATGTGCTGGTAAGTGCCTGGCCTAACCCCGGCGAAGTAGTAACGAGGCTAGACATGACTACCAATCAACCTGTACAGTTCAATATACAAATGTGCAATAAAAGGAAAAAATATCAAAACTAAACAGTAAGGGAGGGGGAGGAGGGGGGAGCATGCTATGGAGGAGTACAATCCGGATATAAAAGTTATCAACTTAAATAAGAAACAGGACACAACATTAATTAAAAAAAATAATGAAATCCAACAGTTGCACGTCATCAACCTTCGTGCTTTTACTCTCATCCTCACCCAAGCGATCAAATAAAATGCACGGTATCACCCTTCGTGTTTTCCTTCACATAACTCTCATTTCATGGCATGGAATGATCCTTCGTGCAAATATAATCAAATCGGAGCACGGAATGTCCCTTCGTGCATAATATAATCAACAATGGCACGGAATGACCCTTCGTGCAAATATAATCAACAATGGCACGGAATGACCCTTCGTGCATCATCACTCTTCCTCACCCAAATAGCTATCACAACCAAACGGGCGAGGGAAATAAATAATAACAACAAATATCCCGGCAAGGGAAAAATACAATTAAACAACTAAATCCCGGCAAGGGAGCAATGACAACAACTTACACATCCCGGCAAGGGAGATAATCACATCTCTTTCCAATTCTTTCATTTCTTACTCGATAGTATATTTATCGTTTAAGCCAACGTTCCAAAGAATTCACAATTCATAATTTATCCTCAAACTTTTCACATTGAGTAAAAAATCGTTAATTAGCTTGGAAGGGTCCCAAAGTATACCAAAACAAGTACCAACAAAGACCCACAGTCATGCTAGACACCGGTGTATAGATACTCGTCACCATGCCTATACACCGTACTCGATCATTTAACAAATAACAATTAATAATACTCTAATCCTATTCCCTCAAGTCAAAGTTAGATCAAACACTTACCTCGAATGCTCCAAAAATCCACTCAAGCCTCTAGTATAGCCTTACCCCTCGAATTCACCACAAAACCGCTCGAATCTAGTCACAAATTACTTGAATGTATCAACAAATGCTAATTGAATCAACTTGAATGCATAAAAATAAATTTCCCAAAGTTTTACTCAAAAATTCCCAAAATGCTCCCGGGCCCACGTGATCAAAATCCGAGGTTCGAACAAAAACCCGGTTACTCATTCCCCCACGAGTTCATATCTATGATTTGTTTTGAAATCGGACCTCAAATTGAGGTCCAAATTTCCGATTTTAAGAAAACCTAAGTTCTACCCAAAATCCCCATTTTCACCCACGAAAAAACTTGATTTTAAGATGAAAATATGATAAATGATGTTACAAATTGAAGAAATTAAGTGAAAATCAACTTACAAATGGATTGGAGGAGGAAGGGTTCTTGAAAAATCGCCAATGGTTGTTTGGGTTTGAGAGATATGAAAAATGAGGCTTAAAAATCGTCTAAGTATGAAAATTGCAAGTTGCATATGTGGAAAATGCGAATTGGGGTTCGCAATTGTGAACCCCGACCAAATATGCGAATTGCGAAGTCGAGTTCGCATTTGCAAACTCTGAAGGATACTGGGAAGTTCGCATTTGCGAAAAATTGGTCGCATTTGCGAAAGTTCAATATTGCATTTGCGGATATATGTTTGCATTGGCGAAGGTTGAGGCTAAAGGCGGGCATCGCATTTGCGATCGATTTCTTCGCATTTGTGAAGGAAGCTGCCCAAGGAATATCTCGCATTTGCGATAAAAATGCTCGCAATTGTGAGCTCGCATTTGCGAGTGATGGCTTCGCAATTGCGAAGCCTACAGAACTGAAGAACACCAGGTTTCCAACAATGAGAAATGCAATCTGATGCCTATTCAAAACTCACCCGAGCCCTCGGGGCTCCCAACCAAACATGCACACAACCTCAAAAATATCCTACAGACTTACTTGTGCGATCAAATCGCCAAAATAACATCATATACGTAGAATCAAGCCTCAAAACACTTAATTTTCTTCTAAGTTTCATAAACATTCAAATTCGGAGCTTATAGTCCGAAACATGTCATACGACGTCCGTTTTCAACCAAACTTTATAGTGCTTAATACATATTTAAGACTTGTACCGGGCGTCAGAACCAAAATACGAGCCCGATACCATCACTTTTTGATCAAATTTCATTTTCATTTTCCTTAAACATTTTCAGAAAAACAATTTCATGGAAAAATTCATTCCTCGGGCCTGGGACCTCGGAATTCGATTCCAGGCATACGCCCAAGTCCCATATTTTTCTACGGACCCTCCGGGATCGTCAAATCACGGGTCCGGGTCCGTTTACCAAAAATACTGACCGAAGTCAACTTTAACCATATTAATATCAAAATTTATTATTTTTCACACAGAATTCATATTTAATCGTTCCGGCTAAACGCCCGGTTTGTGCACACAAATTGAGGCAAGTAAAAGTGAAGTTTTCAAGGCCTTAGAAGCACAGAACAAATGAGAAAACAGGTGATAAACCCTTAGGTCGTCACATCCTCTACCTATAAAACAACCGTTCGTCCTCGAACGGACAAAAGAAAGAAGTACTTGAGTCAGGAAATAGATGAGGATAACGGCTCCGCATATCAGACTCAAACTCCCAGGTCGATGCCTCAGGAGGCTGACCTCTCCACTGGACACGCACTGAGGGAAAACTCATCGACCTTAACTGTCGAACCTGCAGGTTTAGAATAGCTACCGACTCCTCCTCATAAGACAGATCCTTGTCCAACTGGACAGTGCTGAAATCTAACACGTGGGCTGGATCGCCGTGATACCTCCGAAGCATGGACACATGAAACACTGGATGCACGGCTGACAAGCTAGGTGGCAAGGCAAGTCTATAAGCCACTTCTCCCACACGATCTAGAATCTCAAATGGGCCAATGAACCTAGGGCTAAGCTTGCCTTTCTTCCCAAATCTCATCACACCCTTCATAGGCGACACTCGAAACAAGACCCGCTCACCAACAATGAAAGCTACATCTCAAATCTTACGATACGCATAACTCTTTTGCCGTGACTGAGCCGAACGAAGCCTGTCCTGAATGATCTTGACCTTATCCAAGGCCTCATGAACTAAATTTTTACCCAATAACCGAGCCTCTCCCGGCTCAAACCATCCGACTGGAGACCGACATCACCTACTATACAGCGCCTCATATGGAGCCATCTGAATGCTGAACTGGTAATTGTTGTTGTAGGAGAACTCTGCTAAAGGCAAGAACTGGCTCCACGAGCCTCCAAAATCAATGACACAGGCTCGGAGCACATCCTCTAATATCTTAATAGTCCTCTCAGACTGGCCGTCCGCCTGAGGATGGAACGTTGTGCTCAACTGAACCTGGGTGCCAAACTCCTGCTGAACTGCTCTCCAGAAGCGCGAGGTAAACTGTGTACCCCGGTCTGAAATGATAGATGCCGGCACCCCATGAAGGCGAACACTCTCTCGGATATAGATCTCAGCTAACCTCTCCGATGAATAAGTGGTTGCAACAGGAATAAAATGCGCTGACTTGGTCAGCCTATCAACAATGACCCAAATAGTATCAAACTTCTTCCGAGTCATCGAAAGTCCAGTAACGAAATCCATGGTAATCTCTCCTATTTCCACTCGGGAAGCTCAATCCTCTAAAACAAACCACCAGGCCTCTGATGCTCATACTTGACTTGCTGACAGTTCAAACACCTAGCCACATATGCAACAATATCTTTCTTCATCCTACGCCACCAATAATGCTGCCGCAAGTCCTGATATATCTTCGCGGCGCCCGGGTGAATAGAATACCGTGATCTATGGGCCTCCGCTAAGATCAACTCTCGAATCCCATCGACATTGGGCACAAAAACTCGCCCCTGCAATCTCAAAACACCATCATCATCTAAAGTCACCTTCGTGGCACCTCCACGCTGCACCGTGTATCTCAGGACACACAAATGGGGATCATCGAACTGCCGATCACGGATACGCTCTAATAATGAAGAACGAGCGACCGTGCAAGCTAACACTCTGCTAGGCTCATAAATGTCCAACCTCACCAGCCGATTGGCCAAAGCCTGAATATCCAAAGCAAGCGGTCTCTGGCTGACCGGAACATAAGCAAGACTACCCATGCTGGCAGACTTCCAACTCAATGCATCGGCCACTACATTGGCTCTCCCCGGGTGATACAAAATAATAACATCATAATCTTTCAACAACTCCAACCACCTCCTCTACCTCAAATTCAACTCCTTTTGCTTGAACAAGTATTGTAGACTCTTGTGATCAGTGTACACCTCACACATCACACCATATAAGTAATGCCTCCAAATCTTCAAGGCATGAACAATGGCTGCCAACTCTAAATCATGGACCAGATAGTTCTTCTCGTGGATCTTCAATTGCCTCGAAGTATAAGCTATGACTCTGCCGTCCTGCATCAATACTGTACCAAGCCCAATACAGGAAGCATCACAATAAACTGTATAAGGCCCTAAACCTTTGAGCAAAACCAATATCGGTGTCGTAGTCAGAGCTGTCTTGAGCTTCTGAAAGCTCTACTCACACTCGTCTGACCACCTGAACTGGGCACCCTTCTGGGTTAATTTGGTCATCGGGGCTGCTATAGATGAAAACCCCTCCACGAACCGACGGTAATAACCTGCTAACCCCAAGAAACTCCGAATCTCGGTCTTTGAAGCTGGTCGAGGCCAATTCTTGACTGCCTCAATCTTCTTTGGGTCCACCTGAATACCCTCTGCTGATACAACATAACCCAAAAATGCAACCGAACTCAACCAGAACTCGCACTTCGAGAACTTAGCATACAACTAACTATCCTTCAGAGTCTAAAGAGCCACTCTGAGGTGTTGCTCGTGCTCCTGGCTGCGGGAGTACACCAGAATATCATTAATAAAGACTACCACGAACAAGTCTAGATAAGGCCTGAATACTCGATTCATCAACTCCATAAATGCTGCTGGGGCATTGGTCAACCC